>JAJJMC010031261.1:5528380-5651040 GCA_023531435.1 Papaver californicum | reverse complement strand
GTTCTCAGTTGTATGCGGAATCGAGATTAAATGATAAAGTGTCACTATAAATTTCAAAGCTACATAGTACTTTTGTAGACATACCATTCAACATTGTAACATAAATTTACCACCACATAAATGCATGTAAACCACACTAAACCAAAAGATTATGTGAGTGAGCCTGATGTCCAATGCATATACATGCTCGCCAAAACTAATAAAACAAAAACCCACACATAATAACAAGTGAGTGAAAACAGAGATAATCCTGACAAATGTAGGCTATAAAACATTATACTTTCTTGTTCTACTTAAACCACATCTCAGTTAGATGGACAGTTGAAGAACTCAATACAAGTTGTTACAAGTTCATAATGTATCACTTTAATCATGATTCAGAAAGAAAACAATAATCCATTGATCGGATCATCACGAGATTTTAACCAAACCTTCAAAAATATCTCAAAAACACTGTAAATTTTTTTGAAAGAAATATAATGGTTAGATATACAGTTATGTCTAATTTTATTAGCGCAAATGAGACTGAATTCCTACAGGCGTAGCTATGGAAAATTCTCTATTTGGGGTAATTCCCATCATTCATTTGTTATGAAATTTGTACAGATTAATCATCACAAAAATGGGTTCCTCATATCCAAAAATCAGAGAAATCCATGCAGTATAAGTGCCTCATTCAATCTCAACAACTCAGCCACGTCCTACATAAACAATTCTCTGTACTACAACAGTTTCTACCACCTCTCCTAACCTGATCATCCTGAAATGTAATCTGAATGTTCCTTGCATCTATGAGTATAACATATTCAAAGTTCACTCAATTCTAACGGTTCATTAAAGAGTTATGTACATTCAAGCATGGCTACTTTCACTATCCATACACAGAATTCAATCATGATTCTACCACACTTTGGGGAACCTAAAGTGATTAGAACTCCATGAAAATTTTACAGTAGGTTACCTACATATATATAAACATCATACTCAAATTTCAGCATTATCCAACCAACAGAAAAAGAGAAACCCCATGAACAGTTGGCTGTCCAGGGTTTCAATCCTGCAAAATGCAGTCAGAGATCATGCAATCTTTGAAGTAGTAAATAAGACCTGATTCTCATAAAATTTATACTGTACTTCCATAAAAAGATGAAATATCACATATAAAAATTTCAGCACAATCTAACCATTGGATCTCAAGATATCAGTAAAACCCAAACAGGCATTCTAGGGTTTAAAGTTGCATGCAAGATGTTCTAAGCATGATTTGGTCAAGAGAAATTCCAGCAAACCAAATCGATATAATAGCAATTCATGATGATTAATACAAACCAAAATCAAAATTTCACAACAATATTATAAGTTATATCAAACCCCCAATTTCCAACCAAGAACCCTAATTAACAAATAACAAAATTGAGCTACTAAACACAAAAATTGAAGGTGATTATCAACTACCCATGTTACGAATTGAAGTAATGAATTTATCAACAAAACCTTGATGAAATCAGTCTTCTTTTGAAAGGTAGACATGTTGATATGTAATTTTTTGTTCTTTGAGAAGGCAACTTTGTTGTGTGGATTTGATTCCCTTCTATAGCCTTCTTGACCAAATAAAACCCAAACCCTCTAGTGATTTTTGTAACGAATTCTCTAAGGTACTTCCATTAGAAAGAATCTCATCTCACAGGTGCAAAGAGAGGAGAAAAATGAAATGTGTCTACTCCCCCAAATAAAAAACGTTTTTTCTTGATTTTTATTTTAATTGTTTAGATTGATTGACCAAATTACCCTTGTTCATATTTGGCCACTTGTAAAGCATGTTAAATATTTTTGTGTTTCCCTAATGTGTACTATCAAGCACATTATTAATATTAAGGGATAACCTGTTGGGTATAATATCGGGTTCAGTTACATCCGCATAAAAGTTCAGAGGTACCCTAGAAATACTAGAATATTAGAGTTGTATGCACTCTAAGTGTAGAATTCATATAATTAGTTTAATTTGACCCGGGAAAAATGTTTGGGGTCTCACAATGGTGATCTGCAGCTGCTGTGTTTGTAAGCATGAAGTTAAGAAGTTCTAGTGGAAGGCGTCTCCCATGGTGTAAACCCCTAGGCCACCATCCTTCATTGGCAAGGTGGCTAAACACATCTGAGTAGGACCAAAACCATTTCCGTCACCTGTCATTATGTGCCTGAGAAACTGCATGAGGTGCTGGTCAAAATGAGCAGATGGAGCCAGGAGGGCTTGAGGGTTAGTGGTTCTCAAGGAGAAAAACAGTCTGGAGACCCCGGCACAAATCCTCAACAACAAGAGCTCACTTTGTGGGTCCTACAATGCCTTCAAAGACTGCATAAGCTGACATGTCTTGTCCACTCTTCCTTGCACAATGTCTCTGAAAAAGCTTGAGTTTAAGCTAACTTGCCCTTCAAGTAGATTAACCCCCTGAGCTGGTCTGCTAATGCCTACAGGAAAGATACCCTCCTCCAGAACTCTAGGATCAATCACGGGCTAGAATAGCTCGGTCTTGCCGATGTTGAGAAAGAGCCCTCTACTAATTCCTTTTCTCTGGATGATTTTCAAGGCTTTGGATACCTCACAGGAATCACCTGCAATTGTACCATCATCTAGATACCATGCATTCATCATAAGGGAACACTCAGATGCTATCTTAGAGATGAGGGGATCCAGGGTTAGGGCAAACAACAAAGGTCCAAGGGGATCCCCTTGTTGCACTCCTGAGAAGAAAGAAGAGTGTGATCCTGGTAGTATAATTTTGCTGGATTTGCATAGCAAAATTCTACCCATCTGGAGATGCTTGGACATTTGCTCCTCACTTCATGAAGCATCAATGTTCTGTCCAACATGTTGAAAGAATTGCTGAAGTCTATCAATAACATACTCATGGTATGGCAGATCCCATGCATCTCCAGAATCTTGTTAGCTGAGTGGAGGATAGATTCTCCCCCACACTGGACACCAACCCCGAACTGATGATCGCCTAGGTAAGGGGTAAATTCCTTACTAACAGTTGCTGCTGCTAGTTTGGAGCACAACCTCCTCCAAATAGTCCCAACAGCTATTGGCCTTATACCACCTCCCGGCTTGAGAAGAGGGGTCAAAGGAGCACTATATACATATGCACCCAACATAGGGGGACATTTTCCAGCAATCCACACGTTAACCACACATGTTAAGGGGATGAGCAATTCCTATGCAACAGCGGATGCAGGACCACTTAAGGCATCCAATAAGTGTTGTGCCCTGAGGCCATCCCTACCACAAGAGGTACCCTTAGGGAAGCCTTTAATAGCACTTAAGACATCTTCCTTGTCCACACATAGTGAATCTGCCTGGATGTGGCCCTCTGGGATACCTGGTGGTGGGACAATGGGGTGCTTGTTCCTCATTTCATCAAGAGTTGCTGGAGTGCTTGGTGCAAGACCATTAGAAGACAATACTTTAATTGCTGCTGTGTATTGACCATAGCTCAATTTCCTCTTACAAGCAGAGAGGTTTGAGCCACCCTGGTTCATTTTAGGTGTCTTGCTCCTCTGTGGTTTTGGTAGCTCTAGAAGGTTGTGCACTAAGGTGTAGCACCCGACTTCATTCCATTGTTGTAGGGAATTGTTAATGCTAGATACTTGTAGCTTCTTCCTTGTGCCGGACCTCTCCTCCTTAAAGCTCCTAGGATTGTACAAGCCAAGGGTACAAATGGGCAACAACAACAAATGCACCCACACTGTCAGGTCCGCAGGGTTGGCTATGACTTTCTCTAAAGTAGACTTAAGGGTCCTTGAGAAGCTCAACCTGTACTGTTGTATGGTGCTGGCCACCGTGGGTACATTCCTCATGAAATTCCTGTGAAGCATATATAAAAGGGAACTGGCAGGAACACACGGCTCAACAGGGGCAGCTATGTCTGGAGCTATGGATGGTTTGTCGATCCCATAAACCAAGAACTCTGCAGTCAGACCATTGAGGGGCTTTGGTATAAAATCGACATGATTGCGGCATGGTCTCTTCCAAGAATAAGTATTCATACATAAAAAACACAACCACATCTGCAAACTATCCAGAACCTGTTCCCACGCTAAAAACACATACAATTCAGAGCTGATTCTGTTCTTGCAGGAAGACTTGGCTTCCTCTGATGGCATATGTTTGTCTTATAGATGCCTGAGGAAGCCGGACCTGTTGAATCCCTTGCCACCAACCCCATCTGTACACCCATCAAATCCCTTAAATGAACAATGAAATCCTGATTCACATTGGGAACCCTCTTCTACATTGTCCGTTAAGCTCCTAGCTGACCTGGTGGTTGGCATTGTGACAGGAAATGAACAAAAGAAAACCTTGGAGTGTACTGAAACGCTCCACAAATGTGGCTCTGTAAAGTACACATCCAGACCAAAGTTGGAACTTGACCAAGATGTAACAACAGGACACCACAAGACTGACGTGAAGCTAAACAATTAAAGTGGACAGACCCGTGAATGCTGGATAGATCACAACCACCAAACACCTGATGCTTAAGCTAGATGAGGGGAACTTGAAGCAAAATGGGACTGAATTGAGCCGCAAATGTGTCTCGATCTGGGCAGGCTGGTAGGAAGGCGCCTTAAAACATGAATCTCGCTGCAAGAGCTTAAAACAGAAGGCAAGACTGACAGCCACAGAAATGGCCTGAAGCTAAACCAAAAGTGAACCTGAATTGGGGCTAAAATGCGAGAATGACTCAAGGGTATTCTCCTTCACCAGCGAGCAGCTTCAAAAAAATGTGTTCCTGAATGAACACGGAAGCCACACAATAACCCCCCAAAACAGCTGAACACACAGCCAAAAACGCTTGTAACTGAACTGCAGGAACAAAGAGCTGATGCTAAAGGGATGGATGTTGATTCAGGACA
This sequence comes from Papaver californicum, assembly GCA_023531435.1. Classification (NCBI taxonomy): domain Eukaryota; kingdom Viridiplantae; phylum Streptophyta; class Magnoliopsida; order Ranunculales; family Papaveraceae; genus Papaver; species Papaver californicum. The sequence continues at coordinate 5,646,129 of JAJJMC010031261.1, read as the reverse complement.
CACCTACAGCAATCAGGACCCTGTCAAGAGTGTACACACCAGACTCCATAAGACAAATGATGAATAGAATTGACGCGAGAAGGGATTGTGTCACTGAAGTAAACACAAACCCAAGAATGCTAAAACAAGAACCAGGTGTACGGATTCAGAAATGAAAGAAAATATGGAATCCTCAAGATAGGCCTGAAGCAAAGGAATTGAGGAATGGAAATGAAAAGAATTGAGCGATGGTTTCTGAAGGTAACACAGGCTACCAAAATATTAAACCAAGAAAAAATTGTACGGACTAAAAAAAGAAGGGTACGGACCAAGAAAACCCAATAATGGCCACAAGCAGACCGGGAAATGAAAACAGCCTGGAATTGACAGTGGGTGTGTCACTAGATGGAACACAAACCACAAAATGCAAAAACAAAAACCAGGATTGTAAGATTGTATGCCAGATTTACAGTAAAGAAAACAGATCCAAAGAAACCTAGGAAATGAAGCTAAAGCTACTGTAATACTACTATGTAGAATGGAGAAGATGGATTTAAGAGATGTAATGGGGTAGTGAGTAACTCGATTCATACCTGAATCTCTTCCCTGAAACCCACCCGTGTAACTCATGGAGTTCATTGATGACTCCACTGAAATCTCCATGAAACCCATCAGACCTTCTCTCTCCTAACTCCATGGATTGATATAAACCGGAATTTTATTGGATGGAAAAGTCATTTACACTGAAACGGAAGGAAGCCTAGCCACAAGCTTGGCTCCCACTCCTTTTTGGATAGCTAACCCTAGTCTGATGAAAAGAGAGTAGCCAATTTTGTGGTTATAATCAAAGATATCTATACAGTTCTGCAGCCTCTTTATAAAAATTATCATGTCCTCTCCTAATTCGCATAGGGTTGTAAAAGCCAGCACACCCAGGCCGTATCCGTGAGCCGCACACTTGTCCATATATTTGGTATATTTCCGAGTGATAACGTTCGCGATGGCTTGACCGGGCGAAAAGGCGACTCTCCCACCACCTGTGAAAGGGGACACAATAGTGACGTCGAAGCAGACATCCAGGACATTCTCCCAATTATATACAAGGATATCCGCTGGCCATAGGGAATGCTCATCATCGAACGAGAAACCCAATGGTGCCTCTTTCCGCGCCGACACGCCTGCCCTGAAACACATGTCAGCGACCACATCTCGGACCGTGTCATGTCTGAACTTGAGTCCCACCTCGCTAGAGCATTGAAGAGCATGGTCACCAAACACATCCATGCCTCTGCCACAGTAACAACAAACATTGTTCTGCGTGAACAAAGGAATACCAAGTCTGTAGGACAAAATGACCCAGAACTGTCGATACCCAATTGATTGGTTGAGCAGCTATAGGGACCGCTTTGAGGAAATCTTGAGCCTGGTCCATCTTAGTACATTGCTATAAAATGTTGTCTCGTTCAGACATAGTAAACCTGGTGGGGATGCTCTTCTTAACAACACCGAAGTAGTGGGCTTCCAACGTGCGTATTGGGCTTGGGCCTGCCGCCTTGATGTCAAAAGAGGAAGAAAGCCTACAGAATTGGGTAAATTTAGATAGCGCCTGCTGGAAACAGGGAGGAGCGTCTGTTGCTTGAAAATATCTAAGGATGGAGTTCTGCAGCTGAAGAGTCTGAGCATAAGAATCCAGGTAACAATAATGGCATGTTTCCTCCATTGTATACACTCCAAGCCCACCATCCTTCATTGGTAAGGTTGCGAGGCGCTGCTATAAAGGACCGAAGCCAGGACCATCTCCCGCTACCAAGTGTCTAAGAAACTGGTGTAGTAACTGATCATAATGGGCTGTAGGTAGCTGGAGGGCCTGAGGCTTAGTGGTCCTCATTGTGAAGTATAAATTGGATACTCCAGCGCAGTTGCGAAGGAGGAGAAGTTCACATTGCGGATTTTGTAGGGACTTCAGGGTCTCCATGAGAAGAAGAGCCTTCTCAACCCTGCACTGTACAAAGTCACTGTAAAATTTGATGTCCAAGCTTACAGGGCCACCTAGCAACTTCAACCCATTCTTGGTTCTACCAATGTCTGCTGGAAACGTCCCCTCCTCCAAGCTTCTGGGATCAGTTTGTGGCCAAAACACTTCTGTTTTGGTGATGTTGAGGAATAAACCTCTTTTGCCACCTTCAGACTTAATGATATTGAGGGCCCTATCCACCTCCAAGGTATCACCAGCTATGGTTCCATCATCAAGATACCATGCCTGCATGTCTAGGTTGCATTCTAAGGCAATTTTGGAGATAAGTGGATGGAGGGTTAGAACAAAAAGTAAAGGTCCCAAAGGGTCACCTTGCTGGACCCTTATTGCTGATGGAGGATGAAGTCATTAAAATATAGCTTGGCAAGTTGAGCATACAAAACTCCACCCATCTTGAGATGAAGGGGCTTCTGACCCTAACTTCTTTAACCATGACTGACTTGTCAACCAAGTTAAATGCATTCCTGAAGTCTATAAGGAGCATACACTTGGTGAGTGATTTACCTTGAAACTCCAAGAGTCTGTTTGCAGCATGGAGGATTGCTTCCCCACCACATTGAACTCCAAATCCCAGCTGGAAATCCCCAAGATACACTGCCATATCCTTGCAAACAGCTGAGGCTTCCAATTTGGATCATAGCCTCCTCCAGATGGTCCCCACATATATGGGCCTAGCCCCCTTCCAGGTTTGAGAAGGGGAGTAAGGGGAGCACTGGAAATGTACTCCCCTAGCACAGCTGGACACTTCCCTGCCAACCAAAGGTCGACCACTGCTGTGATGGATGTGAGCATCTCATCTGCCACAGCTGAGGCAGGGACACAAAGTGCATCAAGAAGGTGTTGGTCCCTGAGGCCATCCCTTCCACATAATGTACCTTTGGGGAATCCCTTTATGTCACTTAGCACTGCACTTTTTTCCACCCTGAGAGCATCAACCTGCACAGGGTCAGCTGAAATGCAAGGTGGAGCAGCACAGGGATATTTCTGCCTGGGCTCAAGGAGAGCGTCATGTGTGTTAGGAGCCATACCACTGGAGGATAAGACCTTGATGGATGTTGTGTATTGGCCATGGCTTAACTTCTTCTTGCAAGCTGCCAGATTGGATCCACCAACCCTTCTTTTGTTGGGTTTACTCTTTTGGAGCTTCAGCTGGTCAAGAAGGGTGTGCATCAAGTTGAGACAGCCACTGTCATTCCACTTGACGAGGGCATGTGCAATGCTTCTGGATTGTAGCCTCCTTCTGGTGCCAGACCTTTTCTCCATTGAGCTCTTAGGGGCATACAAGCTCAATGTACAGACATGGAGGAGAAGAAGATGTATCCACCCATCAAGGTCTTGGGAACTGGCAATAACCCTATCTAAAGTGGCCTTCAAAGTTCTGGAAAAACTGAGCCTACATTGAGTAGGAATGCTGGCAACAGTTGTAATGTTCACCTTGAAGGAATGGTTAAGCAGGTCCACTGACAACCCTGTTGGTACATCCAACTCCCCAACAACCATAGGCTCTGTTAAGACTGCAGAGGGTTTGTCCAGACCATGAACTAAAAAGTCAGCAGTGACTCCATTGTATGGCCTAGGTATGAAGCTCCCCTCATGCAAACTGCAAGGCCTCCTCCAAGAATAGATGTCCATACATTGAGTGCATAGCCACATCTGAAGGCTACCCAATACTAGTTCCCATGCACAGTATATGCCTGAATATGAACCAGTCATATCTCTGCACAGGGGTTTGGCCTCCTCTGAAGAGAGATGCTTATCATGGAGATGTCTAAGGAATCCTAATCTTCTCAGTCCCCTCCCCCTACCCCATTGGTGCATCCATCAAAATCCCTAAAAGGGCAGTGGAACAAACCATCCTGTTGTGAACCACCCCCAACACATTCCACAGGATTCTGAAGAGTGGAAGTAGACCTAGTTCTAGGCATGCCAAATGGGGGGAGCACTACAAGGTTAGAAGTTGTGAAATTAACTAAATGGAGACTAACCCCAAGTCTCTGAGCTACTGCTGAGTAGTAATTTGTACAATCAAAAGCAAACGCACATGGAACCCTAAAACCCAAAACTAAAGATGGCGTTGTATATACAAAAGGAACCCTTGAATATGAAGGTTTAATGGAAGGGGGTGAGAGAAGATGAGGCGAGTGCACTCATACCTGAATATGCAGGATTTCTCGAACCGGAATCACCAATTTCTCACCTGAGTCGACGCCTGGTTCTTCCCCAAATCGCGTCTCAGCAGAGCTTCTCTCTCCCTTCTCCATTATTATTATTATTATTATTATTATTATTATTATTATTATTATAAAGGAATTTATTAATAGAATAAAAGTCCTTTTATAAGAAACTAGTTGGAAGCCTAGCAGCAAGTTGGGCTCCAACATATTTTTGAATAACCAAACCTAATCTACTGAAAAGGAAATTGCGAATCTTAATATTAGTATCATGCCTAGATATGAAATTTTTCAATCTTAACAAAAACTCTATAGTATCAATACCAAGCTCACCCAAGGTAGTAAATGCCAAAGTACAAAAACTATAAACATTGGCTCTACATACATCAAGATGTTTACCCCTTTTACATTCAACGACTTTAAACAAACCAAGAACCGGTATAAAAGCTTCTACACTACCCCAACAAAAGGAGAAACCCCCGTTACATCCAAACAAGTATAAAGACAGTCCTCCTAATTGTAGACAAGGATGTTTGCTGGTATGGAATCACTACCATCACGAGATAAGAAACCCAAAGCCGCTTCAACTTTAGTATGTACACATGCCCTATAACAAATATCCGCAAAAGTGTCACGAACAAGATCATGTTGGAACTTGAGTCCAACTTCATTTGAACAATGTAAGGCGTGCTCACCATATATATCCATGTACCTGTTACATGATGTGATTATAGACAGTGGTAAGAAAAGTATCATTCACTCGGACTTGTGAAGGTTGATTTTTAATTTTAAATGCTAAAATTAAACTAGAAAATAAACAAAAGATGACAATAATATTATTACGAGAGACTGGGACTCAAGATTCCACCTTTTTTCATACTCATGTGATTCATATATTAATACCAGACAATTCTTGCTCATATAATAAAACATATTGACTCTAATTATTTGCCATAGTATATTTTTAAAACATTAGATGTAAATTATAAGCATGGCGCATCAAAAGTACTTACGACTAACCATACACCATCAAACAAGATCACAACTAATTAAGAAAAATCATAAATCAAATTAAATTAATGCAAAAGTCAGAAAAGAATTAAATATATTTACCACACAATTGTGAAATATGGCTTCCTCCATTGTCCCAGTGTTGGAGTTTAGCTCATCGTGCTCAAAACACTCTCAAAATATTAATACATGGCTCAAAAAGTGCTTGAGAAGAAGAAAAAAAGAAAAAATAACTAACACGGTGAATTTGAGACGTTTATAAATATTACAAACAAGAATGAAACATCAACAAATATAAGTGTTTATTTTCTGTCGCTGAAAGCAACATAAGATCACTTAATTTTTTATTGCGTTGTTCTTTGTTTTGCGACAAAGTTCTTCGTTTTTACGACGAAGTGCTTCTTTAAACCTTTGGTAACGGTTTCTTCATCTTCTTCTCCCTTTTTTTTCACGAGAAGAACTCTATTTTTTCTGGATTTTTTTTCTAACTTCTTTGGCAGAGCCACCCCTCCCCCTTTTGCTTCTATTCGACCTTCTTTATATACTAAATACCAAATCAATCGATTCTCTTCAGAAAAATCTTCACCATTACTTCAAAATATTCACATGATTTTTATTTTCATGGCAAAATATTTTCTTTCTCGATCTTCTGATTTTCTTTCTGAGAGTAATTCCAATATGATACAATTTGTTTCCTTAAATGAATTTGTTGCTGCCAAAAACGATATTCTTTCATGTTGTCCGCTCAAGAACAATAATTCCAAATCTCAAAACAAACCCGAGAGAATATTGTTTCCTTTTTAATTATAAATCAAATAATTTTGGGTTTCTTATTCACGTAAAACAATTTTGGGTTTCTTATTTTACCTTAAACTCTTAAATATTTCCCAATTCATGACCACAAATCTTCAACAGAATCACGCTGAGAAATTTTCCCGCCAAAATTCTCTCTATGAAATCGAGAAGAAGGTGGGTTCCCTTAGCAAAGGTATGGATGCCTTTATCAAAACTCTTGGTGGGTGCCTTTATCACTTTTTGAGCCGATTTTTCCACGATTATTTATTTTCCAAAAATACCTACAAACACATAAAATAACATAATTAGTACACAATCGAGCACTATCAATACAAAGAATTTAGACAAATCAGACACAAAAATGTGTCTATCAAATACCCTCAAACATATTATTTGCTAGTCCTCGAGCAAATCTAATTTAAAAATAAAATAAAAATCCTAACTCACTTTGCAGGCATCACAATTGCACTTAGCGTGTGCAACATGCCTTTAAACCCATAGGTGTCCTTATCAGACGATTTTTAATCTCGTGAGGGTTTACAAGAGGTGTACCCATAAAACCTTTAATCCAGACTCTAGCAACTTGTGAATGATTGAGAGTAGGCACTAAACATGCTATTTAGTTGTCTACAAAACTCTTTGGCTATGAGAGGAATTACCCTGTTTGGAATCCAATTGTTGTACACTAGTTGTTTTTTTTTCTCAAGCTTACTGAAATTCATATATAAGACAACAAAGCAGTACCCAGAAAGTCGTACAATGGACCACAATACTCGGAATATATCAAAGTTCAATCACAAAAATAGATTTAGAAGATGGATATGGAGATGATGAAGTTTGCACATGTTGACTAAGGTGAAGGGTGTTTCCCATATCTGTCTAAAGGTCAGTGCTAGGATGAATTCTAATGTATTGAGATACGCTCTCACTGGTCTTAATCCTGATATTAATATCGACTCAGTTGGTATATATAAGGGCCCCAACGGTCGGTTTATTGAATGTAAAACAATTATTTACTTATTATTATTCTCTATTTTTTATGTTTTTTTTATTTATTTTTGGTTTAAATAAAGTACAATAATGGGGCTTGATATCAATCACTCTACTTCATCCCAATTTCGATAACAATTTGATGCTAGAGCCCCACCAAATTACTTAGAGAAACACATAAAATTGCAAAATAAAAACAGAAGTTGATATGGTCGAGGTAGACTCCGAGATATGGTGACGACTATCATGTTATATCTAACACCTGAGCTTTGTCCTTTTATGAATAGACCATTTAGCTGGGTCCCTCAAATCTACAGCTAAGAAATTTGTTTCATCTCTTAGAATGGTTAGTGTCATCCTGAATTTTTCACAAGTTTCTAAATTTTGGAATTTTTATTATTGCACTAAAATTTTCTCCCTTACCCCCAAACTTAAATCTAACATTGTCCTCAATGTTTTAAAGATGAAATTAAAAGCGTGAACAAGGAGAAACTGTTACCAATTGTAGAAAAGAGTTAAGGAAGGATATTACCGTGTCGCATGAGCATGGGTTACCTCCCAAGAAGTGCTAAGTTTAAAGTCTTCATCCAGACATTAAATACCACAAAATGGCTATTCAACTTTCAAAATCATATACCAATAGCCGAAACAACTGTGGGTCAACAATACCAAATAGAGTTGATACAAATATAAGACACATGTACAGGAAAAGACAAATAAACAAACTGAGCACAACCTTATCTAAGGCTTCGTTCAAGACAACTGGATTTATCTGGGGTGTCCATTTATCTTCCATACAAGTATCTTGATAAACATGTTCAACCAAACGACTGGTCTCTAGTAGCTGGATCTCCTCATGGACAGTATCAAAAGGATCGGGTTGTGGAGTCTGAAGAAATTCAAGTAATACCTTAGATGCACAAAGCTCGAGTCCCAAGTTAGGGACTTAAAATAGGGATACTTGACGATCACAAGAATCATCACTACCCCTAAACTTAGGGTAAACATTACTCTCAAATTGACCAAAAACTATTGGTTGGATTCTAAGGTCCGTAAGGTCAGCACCATACTCGTTTTCTTTTATGGTCTGATCATCTAAACGAACACCGTCATCAAAATCATATAATAGATTATCAAAGAAAGCCTCGTCGACTTCCTCCGATTCACTGAAAGGTTCATCTAATAATTGACTGTCAAACACATTGCATCCTAAAGGATCACGAACTAAAGTGCTAATCATGTTTACCTCTTCTAAATCATCCATCTCAGAAGACTGTCTAACAACATTAAAGACATTTAGCTCAGTGGTCATAGTACCAAAGATATGTTCATAAGTCATGTTCTACAGTTGATGACAGCATTTGATGTGGCTAAAAATGGGCGACCTAAAATCACCGGTATTTGAGCACTTTGGTCCTGAACAGGTTGGGTATCTAAAACAACAAATAACACTTGATAAATAAACCTATCAACCTCAATAAGAACATCTTCTATGACACCACGAGGGACTTTGGCAGACCTATCAGCTAACTGCAGTGTCATTTTGGTCGGTTTTAACTTACCAAGACCTAGCTGGGTGTACACATGATACGGAAGTAAGTTAACACTAGCTCCTAAGTCAAGCAATACCTTATCAACTACATGATTACCAATCACACAAGAAATGGTGGGGCATCCAGGGTCTTTATACTTAGGGGGTGTTTGGTTCAGAAGGATTGAACTTACTTGACCAGCTAAAAAGTTTTTCTTATGTACATTAAGCTTACGCCTTCATGTACAAAGATCTTTAAGGAACTTGGCATAAGCAGGCATTTGCCTAATTGCTTCTAATAACAAAATGTTGATTTTCACTTGCTTAAATATTTCCATGATCTCATTGAAAGTCGATTCCTTCTTTGTTGGAACTAACAATTGTGGGTATGGGGCTCTAGGCACAAAGGTAGTCCTATCAGGAACTGCTTGGGAATCCTTAGAAATTGTTTCAGTCTCTTCAGCTACTGGCTCCTCTTGGGAAGTAGAAGGTGGAACTACAGTATGTCCACTATCAGGCATGGCTACCTTATTGTCAACTATTTTTCCACTCCTAAGGGTTGTAACAGAGTTCACATGATTGAACATTTTGTCTCATCTAGGATTAAGATCTGTTTGACTAGAAAAAATTTATATTTCTCTCTCACTTAGTGTCTTATCTATCTGAGCTACTTGAAGTTCTAACTTAGCAAGAGTCTGCGCGTTTGTCTTTTGAAATCTAAGATGTCTCTTTGCTAATATATTAAGGGATTCCTCTAAGCTAGTCATTTTCTTCTCAGAAGGGTTTTGAGAGTAGGGTGTCTCTAGTGGATTATTGGTATAACCAAAACCTAGAGGATCCTCTGACCTTGATTCTGACCCTTAGACCAAGAAAAATTAGGATGGTTTCTCCAACCAGAGTTATAGGTTTCTGAATATGGGTCAAATTTTTGATGGTTTGCGAACCTAAAGTTGTTATAAAGAGCATGGGAATGTTCTTCATATCTAGCATGGTTTGACCCTTGATTCATCTCTAAGGCCTCTAGACGCCTAAGGATATCTGACCCATCATAAACTCTATCGACCCTATGGATAGGATTCCTAGATATTTCTGGTTCTCTCATCGAAGCCCATTACCTAGTTTTCTCAGCTACCTCGATGAACGAGTCAAAACATTTATCTGGGTCTTGATGGGTGAATTCTCCACCACTCATTGTTTCTACCTGTATACAGGTTTCACTATCTAGGATCTCATACAAAATTTGGGCCATATGGGCTTTCTCAAATCCGTGACGTGGACACTGGTATAACAATTCATTAGACCTTTCTACATAATCATGTAGGTTTTCACCTAGTTTATGCTTAAAGGTTTGAACAGACTGACGAACATCAGCAGTCTTATGGTATGGGTAGAACTTTTTAAGAAAAACTTTTACAAGACCATCCCAGGTGGTGATTGTTTTAGAAGGAATAAAATGATACCACTCTTTGGCTTTATCTTCAAGACAGAAGGGAAACAAACGCAACCTAAGGACATCTTTGGAGACATTCGGGTAACTCATTGTTTCACAAATCATTTCGAAGTCTCGTATGTGGGTATACGGGTTCTCATTCTCTAACCCCCTAAATATACGAAGCATGCAAATAGTCCCATGTTTAATATCAAATTTCACAGTAGTAGTTGGTAAAACTACCCCTGTGTCACGTACTACTCTAGATGGGTTCATACGATCTCTAAGGGTTTTGTTTACCTGGACTTCATGCTCATTATTAGCACCCATTTCAGCAAAAACCGATTTACCACCTTAATCCGTGTAACGGGTTGGACTCAAACAAAAAAGGTCGTTTTCTTCAAGTCTATCTCATACACGAATCCGACGAGGCATACACAAGCAAGAATACTAGTGTTTAACAAGAATATGTGCACATGCAAATGCTGGGGTCCACTATTTTAGGTAAGCTTGGGTTACCTCAGCAAAATATACTTACAGTAAAAAGATGGTCAAAGGTACAAGGCTGGAGTTTGTGGTGTTTCGGATGATAACGCCTAGAGAGTTCATCGTACTATTCCACAAGTTTTCCTAAAAATTGGTGTCTGACGAAGGTGCAAAATGGTGTGTGCACTTGTGTGTGTATGTGTGTTTTTAATAAATAAAATACAAAAAAATAAACAAGCAAACAACAAGTAATAAAATGCAAAAATAAATAAATAAGGAAAATAAAAACTAACAAAAATAAATAAAGTCTAAAAATAAAATTCTTCGTCTTTTCTCCGTTCTTTTTTTTTCTTTGTCTTTAGCTTTAAGCTCCAATTTCTTTTTTGATCCAAAATTTGCAACAAAAAGAAAAATACTAAAAAAACGTAAGAAAGAACAAAATAATAAAAATCTAAAACAAAACTATTAACAACTAAAACATAAAAACAAATTTAAAAACAAGTCCGCGTCGGCGGCGCCAAAAACTGATGTGATTATAGACAGTGGTAAGAAAAATATCATTCACTCGGACTTGTGAAGGTTGATTTTTAGATTTAAATGCTAACACTAAACTAAAAAATAAACAAAAGATGACAATAATATTATTACGAGAGACTGGGACTCAAGATTCCACCCTTTTTCATACTCATGTGATTCATATATTAATTCCAGAAAATTCTTGCTCATATAATAAAAGATATTAACTCTAATTATTTGCCATAATAGATTTTTAAAACATTAGATGTAAATTATAAGCATGACGCATCAAAAGTACTTACGACTAACCATACACCATCAAAAAAGATCACAACTAATTAAGAAAAATCATAAATCAAATTAAATTAATGCAAAAATCATAAAATAATTAAATATATTTACCACATAATTATGAAATATGGCTTCCTCCATTGTCCCATTATTGGGGTTAAGCTCGTTGTGCTCAAAACACTCTCAAAAGATTGATACATGGCTCAATAAAAAGTGCTTGAAAAGAAGAAAAGAATAAAAAATAACTGACACAATGAATTTGAGACGTTTATAAATATTACAAAGAAGAATGAAACATCAACAAATATAAGTGTTTATTTTATGTCGTTGAAAGGAACAGAAAAGATCACTTAATTTTTTATTACGTTGTTCTTCGTTTTGCAACAAAGTTCTTCGTTTTGCAACAAAGTTCTTCGTTTTTACGACAAAGTTCTTCTTTAATCCTTTGGTAACGGTTTCTTCATCTTCTTCTCCTCTTTTTTTTCACGAGCAGAACTCTATTTTTTCTGGAATTTTTTTTCTAACTTCTCTGGCGGAGCCACCCCTCCCCCTTTTGCTTATATTCGACCCTCTTTATATACTAAACACCAAATAAATCGATTCTCTTAAGAAAAATCTTCACCATTACTTCAAAATATTCACGTGATTTTTATTTTCATGGCAAAATTTTTTCTTTCTCGATCTTCTGATTTTCTTTCTGAGAGTAATTCCAATCTGATACGATTTGTTTCCTTAAATGAATTTGTTGCTGCCCAAAACAATATTCTTTCATGTTGTCCGCCCAAGAACAATAATTCCAAATCTCAAAACAAACCCGAAAGAATACTGTTTCCTTTTTAATCGGTAAATAAACCAATTTTGGGTTTCTTATTCACGTAAAACTCTTCGTAATAAAGGCAAGAAGATATCTTTCCTTAACTCTTAAATATTTCCCGATTCATGACCACAAATCTTCAACAGAATCACACTGAGAAATTTTCCCGCCAAAATTCTCTCTTTGAAATCGAGAAGAAGGTGGGTGCCCTTAGCAAAGGTATGGATTCCTTTATCAAAACTTTTGGCGGGTGCCTTTAGTAGTTTTCTGGGTGCCTTTACCACTTTTTAAGCTGATTTTTCCACGATTATTTATTTTCCAAAAATACCTACAAACACATAAAATAACATAATTAGTACACAATCGAGCACTATCAATATAAAGAATTAAGACAAATCATTACAACACAAACACTTACTATTTTCTGCAAATAGGGGAATGCCCAGTCCATAACGAAGAACTGCACAAAACTGACATGGTCCAATCTTCTATCCAAGCCCATCAACATGAATAGCAAGTAAATAATCTTGAGCATGTTTGGTTTTATTGCACTGCCAAAGTATTGAGTCACGCCGTGACATATTGAAAAGGGAAGGCAAGCCTTTCATCACACCTGCAAAAATACTGAACTGCCAATGAATACATAAGATGTGGGACAGTTATGATCTTGCTAAGTTATGAAGAATCAATACCACACACTTGAACAAAATGATCAAAAGCATGTTGATAAGCTGGACCCTTAACTGGAATTCCTAAATATGTAGAGTCTATTGATCTATTGTGTAAGAGAATCCTATGTAGATGTAGGGTCTGGGAGTAAGAAGCCAAAAAAACAATATTGCATAGTATCAAACATAGAGTAGATACCAATACCACCATCTCAGATCTCTGATGGGTAAAGACACTAGCCTCTGCTGTAATAAGCCAAAACCTGGTCCATCACCAGTCACTAGTTCTCTTATATTCTTTCACATAATTAGGAGCAGTAGTACGCATTGTAAATTAGAGTTTAGAAACACCTGTACAGTTTTGAAGAAGTATCAACTCACTTTGTGGATCTTTAAGTCTGCGTACTGCTGCCATCAACTGAATGGTCTTACGTACTCTGTCAAGAACCAATTGACTGCAAAAATTAACATTCAAACTCACAGAACCACCTAGTAATTTAACTACTGTAGAAGATCTACCTATACCAGCAGGGAAAATACCATCTTGCAGACTCATTACATCAATAGAGGGCCAAAACAATTCAGTTTTCTGTATATTGAGACGAAGCCCAACAACTACACCTTCATTCTTAATAATATGAAAGGCTTAGAAACCTGCATGGTATCTCCTATAATGGTACCATCATCTAAGTACCATGCTTGCAAATTCAAGTTGACATTGTTGAGAGATCTTTAAAACAAGGGGATGCAAGGTCAGTGAGAAAAGTAAAGATCCTAAAGGGTCCCCTTGTTGTACACCTTGTGCAGAAGAAAGAGTAGAATCACCATAATAGAGTTTTGCATGAGATGCATAGTAGAATTCAACTCATTTAGATATATTTTGACATTTAAGTCGCACTTCCCGTAGCATAACAGACCTGTCCACAAGGTTAAAAACATTACTGAAAATCTACTAGAAGCATAGACATGAAGTTAAGACTACATTTCTCATCCAAAGTATGATTCACTGAATGTAAAATAGCTTCACCTCGACATGGTATACCAACGCCAAATTGAAAATCACTTAAATAACTAGTCATATCCTTACTAACAAGTAATGCAACAACCTTATAAACTAGCCTTCTCCATACAGTACCAACTGCAATAGGTCTAATACCCCTTTTAGGTTTAAGTAAAGGAGTAAGTGGTGCACTAGCAATAAACTTACCAAGTTGTGGAGGGAACTTAACAGCTAACAAGAGATTAACAATAGCAGTAATAGACGCAAGGAGCTCATCTGCTAAAGCTATTGTAGGACCATTAAGGGAATCAGGCAAATTTTTATCGTGAAGACCGTCCCTACCACATGTCGTACCCTTAGAAAAACTTTTATTTCTGTTCAAAACCATATCATCGCTGCCGTAGCAGCATCTACTTCAAAGGTTGCAGAAGGAAAAACTGGTGGTGGTGCCGAAGGATGCTTGATTTTTGAATTAGATAAAGTGGCATCAGTAGAAGGAGCAACATCAATAGATGCAAGAACACGGATGGCAACAGTATAAGAGCCCTGGCTAAGCTTTTTTAAGGCTTGATTAATTGAAAAAACTTGAAGTTTTTTATGCATACCAGATTTTCTTTATGCACTACTCTTGGGAGTATAATTACTCAGAACGCATATGGGAAAAAACAACAGTTTAATCCAAGCAGAAATATCCAAGGGACTAAGTATAACCATATCCATAGTTAGTTTGAATGTTCTAGAGAAACTTAGTCTGTATTGGGTGGGTATGTATCGAATAGTATGCAATTGAGCTTGAAAAACTTTATCTAATAACTCAACATCAATAACTTGAACATGAATACTATGTTCATCATTAACAACATGAATACTATGTTCATCATGATTAACAATATCTATAGGAACATAAGCACTTACCACTTCAGGTTTTGTAACACTATGGATAAGAAAATCCACATCCTCGCCATTAAAATGAGCAGCAATAGTATCACCATCATGAGACCTACATGATTTTCTCCAAGCAAGAGGATGCATACACTGTCCATAAACACACATCCTAAGATGCAAAAGAGCTTCTTCCCATAAAGCATAAACATCTCTATTGTTCATAATTCTGTCTCTACATCTTGTCTGATATTCACCATTAAAAATATGTTTATCCTAGAGATGCTTGAAGAATGAATTTTTAACTAACACCCTACCACCTACACCATTCCTGCAACTATCAAAATCTCTGTAAGGGCATTGGATAAAATTAGCATTTTGGCAATCATAAACTACGGAGATGGGATTCAAACACTGAACCTGACCACACCTCGTAATCCTAGGAATATCAAAACACTAAGTAGAATCAAGGAACCAAAAAATAAATAAATTAGGTATCAAGGAAAGGGAAATTAAGAATTCAAATTAGGTAAACAATCCCAATTTAATACTTAAAATACCATGCATTGCAACACTAATTAGAACGAACAAGATGAACACAATATCTCAAAATTAAAACCTTTAAAATATCATAAAAGAAAACCCCCAACACAATGTCTTCAAAACTGCTCAAAGAAACCACTCAATTTGTTTCTTCAATCACAACATAGAAGAAAATCCAATTCTTCAAACACACGCAGAACCCCTCCTCTGTGTCTTCAAAAATTGCTCAAAGAAACCCATAAAACCGATTCTTCAATCGCTCAGAAGAAAACCCTAACCCTTTATACTAATCTCGAAAAACTTAATAGAGAAATTAAGCACAAAACAAACTCAATCACGAAACCCTAATTACGAATCTTGTTTCTTCAATCCCTTCACAGAAGAAGAACAATCAAATCTTGAACGATACTACACTAGCTCTCTCTCGAAAATCCTAATCAAATCATGTTTCTTCATTTTATTATTATCATTATTATATTTTATTTTTTATTTCTCTGGCAGCTCTACTACTTTGATGGTGTTAGGAAGAATGTACCCACCAGATTTGCCATGACTGACCGGGCTAGCAACCTCTGGCAATGCACTAAACTGACCCAAGCCCAAGACTACCTCAAGGTGGTTCCAATAGCTGGGCTGAACCAACCAATTGGGCCTCGGCAGTTCCGGGCTGTACTTTGTTACAGGCTTGGAATTCCTATGTTTGCTGAGAACATTGTTTGCCCCTGCTGCGGTAGAGCCATGGACGTCTTCGGCGACCACGCGTTACATTGCGCCAGCGAAGTGGGCATCAAGTTCAGACATGATTTGGTGCGGGACGTGATTGAGGACATGTGTTACAGGGACGGTGTTGCTGCACGCAAGGAAGTCAAAATGGGCTTCCTGTCGGACGATGAGCACTCCTTGCGGCCAGCGGACATCCTAGTATACAACTGAGAGAATGTCCGCGACGTCTGCTTGGACGTCACTGGGGTGTCCCCTTTCACAGGAGGAGGGAGGTTCGCTTTTCGCCGGGCAAATCCATATCAAATGCAATTGCTCGGAAGCGCAACAAATACCTAGATAAATGCAAAGCGCACGCGTGTTGGCGTTTACTACACTAGGTGAACTAGGAGAAGACTTGATAGTTTTTGTAAAGAGATTGCAAAATTGTATAGCAACTGTTGATTATAATTATAAAATCAGCAACTCTCTTTTCTTTAGATTACGTATCGCTATCCAAAAAGGAGTGGGTGCACAAATTGTAGCTAGGTTCCCCACTCTCTCGGTGTAATATGTGTTACTCATCTAATATATTGAAGTTTATAATAAAAAAATAATAATAATTTTTTTTAATAATAATAATAATTACTATTATTATTATTATTATTATTATTATTATTATTATTATTATTATAAAACGAAGTTTTTATTGGATGAAAATAGTATTTTACACAGAAATGGTAGGGAGCCGAGCAACAAGCTGGGCCCCTACCCCTTTTTGAATGTAAATGCCTAGTCTGAAGAAGAGGGAGTTGCCTATTTTGTAGTTGTAGTCGAGGCTAGCATTACAATTTTGTAACCTTGTCACAAAAGCTATCATGTCTTCCCCTAATTTGCCTAGGGTGGTAAAAGCGAGTACACCTAATCCATATCCGTGGTCTTCGCATTTGGTTAGGTAATTGTTGTGCTTGCGGGTTATGGCATTCGCAACGGCTTGACTAGGTGTAAAGCCACTCTCCCACCTCATGTGAACGGAGACACCCCGGTGACATCAAAGCACACATCACGATCGTCCTCCCAAGTGTACACGAGGATATCGGCTGGCCGTAAGGTAGTTTCGGAATCCGAGAGGAAGCCCAGTTTTGCTTTTTTACGGGCCGGGACACCATCTTTGTAGCACATGTCCGCCAGAACGTCTCGGACTAAGTCATGCCTAAGTTTGAGGCCCACCTCGCTGGCACATTGCACAGCATGATCCCCAAAGACATTCATGCCCCTCCCGCAGCTGGAAAAACATCCGTCTTCATCAAACAAAGGTATGCCAAGCCTATAACTAAAGACTGCCCTAAACTGTCTGGGCCCAACTGATTGGTTAAGCCCATCTATTGGGACAGCCTTGAGATAGTCTTGGGCATGGCCCATTTTGTTGCTTTGCCATAAGGCAATATCTCGCTTAGTCAACTGGAGTCTGCTTGTTATGTTCTTCTTGACATCATCAAAGTATATGGCTGCCAGGGCATGCATTTGGCGTGGGGCAGCGGATTTGATATTAAAACAAGGGGTGGATAAGTCACAAAGATGAAGGAAGCTGGATTGGGCTTGTTGGAATCTATGGTGCTGAACTGCAGAGTGGTGGGCTTTGAGAATGGAGTTTTGTACCTGTTGAGTCTGTATACATGATGCCAGGAAGCAATAGTGGCTGGTGTCTCCCATAGTGTAGACCCGTAGGCCTTCATCCTTCATAGGCAATGTAGTTATACGCTGTTGAACAGAAGCAAAGCCTGCTACATCCCCTGTTATGATATGCCTATGGAACTACAGAAGATGCTTGTCATAGTGTGCTGCTGGGGTCTGGATGGATAGTGGGTTGGTGGTCCTGATTGTAAAGTACGGTCTTCAAACACCAGCATAATTCCTCAGAAGAAGGAGCTCACTTTGCGTATCCTGCAATGTCTTTAATGACTCCATTAAGTGGATTGTTTTCTCCACTCTGCTCTGTACCAGTGCACTGCAAAACTCCAGGTCCAGGATGACAGGCCCCCCTAACATCTTTACTCCCATGTCAGGTATGCTAATACCACCTGGGAAGGTACCATCCACCAGGATCCTTGGGTCTGTATAGGGCCAGAACAGTTCAGTCTTGATGATGTTGAGGATTAACCCCCTCCTACTGCCTTCTTGATGGATGATGTTCAGAGCTCTGGCTACCTCAATTGTGTCCCCTGCCATTGTACCATCATACAAGTACCAAGCATGTAGGTCCAGTGTGCACTCTGTGGAAATCTTAGTGATGAGTGGATGTAAAGTGAGTGAAAAAAGTAGGGGACCAAGAGGGTCACCTTGCTGGACACCTTGTGCAGACAGCAGAATGTGGTCATTATAGTACAGCTTAGCAAGCTTAGCATAGAAGAACTCCACCTACCCGGTGACGTTAGGGCATTTTCTTCTGACTTCGTGGAGCATAGCAGACCTATTAACCAAATTAAAAGCATTACTGAAGTCGATTAAAAGGATGCTCTTGGTCTACAGGGTACCTTGCACCTCCAGAAGTCTGTTGGATGAGTGTAGGATAGCCTCCCCACCACACTGGACCCCTACACCAAATTGGTAGTCACCAAGGTAAGATGCCAGATCCTTGGTTACTGTAGCAGCTTCCAATTTGGAGCATAATCTTCTCCAGATGGTGCCAGCTGCAATAGGCCTCACCCCCCTGGTTTAAGTAAAGGTGTCAGAGGAGCACTAGCCACAAATTCCCCCAGCACAGAAGGGCAGGCCCCTGCAAGCCATAGATTGATCACTCTTGTAAGGGAGTTAAGTAGCTCCTCTGCAATAACTGAAGCTGTCCCACTCAGTGCATCAAGGATATGTTGAGCTTTGAGGCCATCCCCACCACAGGAAGTACCCTTAGGGAAGCCTTTTAGAGCCCTCAGGACTGCATCCTTGTCTACACATAAAGCTTCTGTTGTGATGGGTCCAACTAGAATGAAAGGTAGGGGAGCAGGTGGATGTTTTAAACTCAGATCCATGAGGGTTGCTGTGGAGTTGGGAGCAATCCCATTAGAAGAAAGAACTTTGATGGAAGCAGTATACTGACCATAGCTCAATTTCTTCTTGTAGGCCATGAGGTTGGAGCCACTATTCCTCTTCTTACTAGACCTACCCCTTTGGAGTCTTGCTTGTTCAAGGGAGGTGTGCACCATGTTAAAGCACCTTACCTCATACCACTTCTGAAAGGCATTATTATTATTATTATT
Organism: Papaver californicum; assembly: GCA_023531435.1. Classification (NCBI taxonomy): domain Eukaryota; kingdom Viridiplantae; phylum Streptophyta; class Magnoliopsida; order Ranunculales; family Papaveraceae; genus Papaver; species Papaver californicum. The sequence continues at coordinate 5,627,035 of JAJJMC010031261.1, read as the reverse complement.
ATTATTATTAATAATATTATTATTATTATTATTGTTATTATTATTATTTTATTATAAAAAGGACTTTCATTAAAGGGAGAAAATCATTTTTTTGCATAGCGTTGGTAGGGAGCCTAGCCACAAGCTGAGCCTCTACCCCTTTCTGAATAGAAATGCCTAATCTAAAGAAAAGGGAATCCACAACTTTGTAGTTATAGTCGTGGCTAGCCATGCACTTCTGCAGTCTCGTCATGAAGCTAATCGTGTCATCTCCCAACTCCCCCAGAGTCGTAAAGGAAAGAACTCCCAAGCCATATCCATGCTCGTTACATTTGTCCAAATATTTATTACGTTTGCGCGTAACGGCGTTAGATATGGCAATCCCAGGCGTAAAGGCAACCCTCTCGCCTCCTGCAAAAGGGGACACCCCTGTGACGTCGAAGGAAACATCTCGACCCTCCTCCCAATTGTATACAAGTATATTCGCGGGCCTAAGGGCGCTTGCATTGTCAGATAAGAAACTCAGCTTGACTTCCTTATTATTATTATTATTATTATTATTATTATTATTATAGCAAACGATATCTAAACTCTTTTATTATTATTATTATTATTATTATCTAACGAATTTTTATTATTATTATTATTATTATCATTAGATAAAGAGTTACAAAAAAACTAGTTGAAAGCCTAACAAGCTAAGCTCCAACAGCAAACTACATTAGTTAAACAGGTTGTCGCGCTAGCCTACCAGCGAGCCTCATGAGGAACCAGCCAAGGGAGCAGAAGCGGATATGTGGGCTTATTATTATTATTATTATTATTTTATTTTCTATTATAAACGAGATTTGATTAGATGGAAAAAGTGTGTTACAAAGATAGAGTGGGAAGCCTAGCTACAAGCTGGGCACCCACCCCTTTCTGGATAGCGATACCTAATCTTTAGAAAAGAGAGTTGCCGATTTTGAAGTTATAATTAAAAATATCTATAAAGTTCTGCAACCTCTTTACAAAAACTATCGTGTCCTCTCCTAGTTCACCTAGGGTGGTGAAAGCCAGCACACCAAGGTCGTATCCGTGAGCCACACACTTGTCTAGATATTTGTTTCGTTTCCAGGCAATGGAATTCGAGATGGCTTGACCTTTCAAGAAAGCGACTCTACCACCACCTGTGAAAGGGGATACCCCAGTGACATCGAAACAAACGTCACGACCATTCTCCCAGTTATATACAAGGATGTCCGCTGGCCGTAAGGAATGCTCATCGTCAAATAAGAAGCCCAATTTGACTTCCTTCCGAGCAGACACCTCATCCCTAAAACACATATTCGCGAACACGTCCCGGACCAAATCCTGTCTGAACTTGAGCCCCACCTCGCTGGTGCAGTGTAATACATGGTCGCCAAAGACATCCATGCCTCTACCGTAGATAGAGCATACATTGTTCTCTGCAAACAAGGGAATACCAAGCTTGTAACACATCACAGCCCGGAAATGCTGAGGCCCAATTGATTGGTTAAGCCCAATAACGGGTACTGCTTTGAGGAAGTCTTGGGCCTGGTTCAGCTTGGTGCGCTGCCACAGGATGTTGTCTCGGTCAGATATAGTGAATCTGGTGGGGATATTCTTCTTAACAACATCGAAGTAGTGGGATGCCAGGGAGTGCATTGGTCTTGGGGCAGTAGCTTTGATGTCAAAAGAGGAGGTCAAGCCACATACCTGGGTAAATCTGTGATATGGGCATAAGTTATACATATTTACCGTTTAATTTATAGTTTCTAGTATTTGATTTTCTACTAATTTTGTTATTTTTATGTTTTATAGATAATAAATATGGAACCCGGAATAATAAGTAAAACATGGTTAAAAAGAGCTAAAAATGTTCGTGGGATAGTATAAGTGGGTTGAGAAGCTTAAGGTGGCTTGTCCGTGGAGGAGAACAAAAGAAAATTAAGAGAAGTGAAGATAGCTGGGTATTGATTTTGCTTGGCACGGAAAACGAATTGAGTCTTCTTTGTGTGGATGGCTAGCCAAACTTACAGGAAGTGGTTAAACAAATGAAAAGGTTAGAAAAGATAGTGACAGGTCCACGTGATTGAAGTGACTGAGGGGAGGTGGAGCCCATTGGATGTAGTGAGGTGGACGTGGTTCCTGCAAAGTCTTCAGGGTTTCCATGAGCTGGAAATTCTTCACCACCCTGCCATGTACAAAATCACTGCAGAACCTTATGTCTAGACTTACTGGACCACCCAGCAACTCCACCCCCTGTACAGGCCTGCTAATGTCAGCAGGGAAAGTCCCCTCCTCCAAGCTCCTGGGGTTAGGCTAAAACAACTATGTTTGGGTGATGTTAAAGAACAACCCTCTCTTGCAGCCTTCAGACTGGATGATGTTAAGGGACCTGGCCACCTCCAAGGTTTCAACAGCTATGGTACCATCATCAAGGTACCAAGCATGCATGTGAAGGGTGCACTCTGAGGCAATTTTTATGATAAGAGGGTGTAAGGTCAGAGCAAAGAGTAAAGGGACAAGGGGGTCACCTTGTTGAACTCCTTGTGCAGACTGGAGGATGCAGTCATTGTAGTATAGCTTGGATGGCTTGGCATAGAAGAACTCCACCCACCTGGAAATACCAGGGCACTTGGCTCTGACTTCTGTAATCATGGCAGATATGTCAACCATACTAAAGGCATTTTTTAAAATCAATAAGGAGCATACTCTTGGTATGCGAGTTACCTTGTAGCTCTAGGAGTCTGTTTGCAGAATGAAGGATGGCTTCCCTCCCACATTGGACTCCCACCCCAAACAGAAAATCAGGTAAGCATCCATTTCCTTGATGACAGCTGAGGCAGCAAGTTTTGAACAGAGCCTCCTCCAGATGGTGGCAATTGTTATTGGCCTCAGCCCCCCTCCAGGTTTGAGCAGAGGAGTTAAGGGAGCACTGGAAATATACTCCCCCAACACCGTTGGGCACTTCCCTGCCATCCATAAATTGACACAGCTGTTATGGAGGTGAAAAACTCATCTGCAACTGCTGAAGCTGGGCCAAAAATGGCATCAAGAAGATGTTGGGCCCTGAGGTCATCTCTCCCACATGAAGTTCCTTTGGGGAAGCCCTTGATGGCATTCAGAACTGCAGTTTTATCCACCCTATGGGCTTCAACTTGCACTGGGTCAGCTGGGATGACATGTGGAGGAGCACTAGGGTGCTTCTGGCTTAGCTCTAGGAGGGTGGCTTGTGAGTTGGGAGCAACTCCACTAGAGGCAAAAACCTTGATGGATGTTGTGTATTGGCCATAACTCAACTTCTTCTTGCAAGAAGCAAAGTTTAAACCACAAGACTTCTTTTTGTTGGACTTGCCCTTTTGAGGATTCTTTAGTTGATCAAGGAGGGTATGCACCATGTTGAGGCAGCCACTGTCATTCCACATGAGGAGGGCCTGGTTTATGATGCTTGATATTAGCCTCCCTCTTGTCCCTGACCTTTCTTCCATTATGCTCTTAGGTGCATATAAGATCAGGGTACAAACAGGCAGAAGGAGAAGATGTAACCATACATCCAGATCAAGGGGGCTAGCAATGACCCTATCCAAGGTGGTCTTTAAGGTTCTGGAGAAACTGAGCCTGCATTGAGGAGGGATGCTGGCAACAGATGTGCAATTTATCTGGAAGGCCTGATTAAGCAAGCCCAATGACAAACTTACTGATGCAACTGTCTCCCCTGTGACACTTAACTATGTGACAGCTGCAAGGGGTTTGTACAGGCCATGCACTAAGAAGTCAGCAGAAGACCCATTGTATGGCATATGGATGAAGCTTCCTTCATGCATCTTGTAGGGTCTTCTACATGAGTAGATGTGCACGCATTGGGTGCATAACCACATCTGTAAGCTAGACAAGACCATTTCCCAAGCATTGTATATGGCTAGGTCAGAGATGATCCTATCCCTGCACATGATTTTGGCCTCCTCTGTAGGAAGGTGCCTGTCATGGATGTGCCTATAAATCATTGATCTGATCAACCCTCTCCCTCCCACACCATTGTTGCATCCATCAAATTTCCTAAAGAGGCAATGGAACACACTCTCCTGATGGGAACATCCCACATCATCTTCTGCAGGATCCTGGGATGTGGCAGATGACCTGGTTCTAAGCATGCCAAGAAAAAAGAAATCTAAAGGGAAGAAGGTGATGGTATTGACAAGACTGAGACTACCCCAGAGTCTTAGTGAGGCCGTAAAGGAGTATTTTGTACAGACAACAGCTAAATCAAGGGGAACCCTAAAACGTAAAACTATTGAAAAACCTATATGTACAGTCGAAGCCCCAAAATATGATATCTTAATGGAATAAGAAGAAGAGGAAAATGAGGCTAATGTCATCGTACCTGAAGAAGATTTCACGGTTTCTCTTCCCCAAGCTTGAATTCCTCAAGCTTCTCCCATCGTTCTGTTCGTCCCCAATTTCCCCTTTTACGGAGCTTCTCTCACCTAAAGTTGCTCCCATCGTACGAAATACATGGTAGGATGGTAGGAAGCCATTTAGATTTCACGGCTGCTCCCCTTTTTAAACTAGGTATTATTATTATTATTATTATTATTATTATTATTATTATTATTATTATTATTATTATTATTATTATTATTATTATTAACGAGAATTTTATTGGATGAAAAAAGTATTTTACACTGAAACGGAAGGAAGCCTGGCCACAAGCTGGGCTCTCATTCCTTTTTCAATAGTTATCCCTAGTCTGAAGAAAAGAGAGTTTCCGATTTTGTGGTTGTAATCAAAGCTAGCTATACATTTCTGCAACCTCTTTACAAAAAATATCGTGTCCTTTCCTAATTCACCTAGGGTAGTGAAGACCAACACACCAAGCCCGTATCCGTGGGCCTCGCCCGTATCCAGGTATTTGGCGCGTTTCCGGGTAATAGCGTTCGAGATGGCTTGACCCGGCGAAAAAACAACTCTCCCTCCTCCTGTGAAAGGGGGCACACCGGTGACGTCAAAGCACACGTCCCGACCGTTCTCCCAATTATATACAAGGATATCAGCTGGTCGTAGGGAACGCTCGTCGTCGGCCAAAAAGCCCTAAGGTGCCTCTTTCCGCGCAGACACACCTTCCCTGGAACATATGTCATCGACCACATCTCGGACCATGTCATGCCTGAACTTGAGCCCCACCTCACTGGCACAGTAAAGAGCATGGTCGCCAAAAACATCCATCCCTTTGCCACAACAAGAGCATACGTTGTTCTCCGTGAACAAAGGAATACCGAGTTTGTAGGATAAAACGGCCCGGAACTGTCGAGGCCCAATTGATTGGTTGAGCCCTGATATGGGAATCGCTTTGAGAAAATCTTGAGCCTGATCCATCTTAGTACATTGCCATAAAATGTTGTCCCGGTCATACATATTGAACCTGGAGGGGATACTCTTCTTAACTACGCCGAAGTAGTGGGCTGTCAATGTGCGCATTGGGCTTGGGGCTGCCGCCTTTATTATTATTATTATTATTATTTTTATAAAAATGGAATTTTATTAGATAGAAAATACCATTTACACAGAAATGGTAGGAAGCCTCGCAACAAGCTGGGCTCCTACCCCTTTTTGGATGGAAATGCCTAGTTTAAAAAAGAGAGAGTTGCTTATTTTGTAATTGTAATCTAGGCTAGCGATGCTGTTCTGCAGCATTGTAACAAAATCTATCATGTCTTCTCCCAACTCGCTTAAGGTGGTGAAAGCGAGCACGCCTAATCTATATCCGTGGTCTTCGCATTTGGTTAGGTATTTGTTACGTTGCGGGTTATAGCATTCGAAATGTCCTGAACAGGCGTGAAGGCGGCTCTCCCGCCTCCAGTAAACGGGGACACCCCAGTGACATCCAGGCACATATCACGATCGTTCTTCCAATTATATACTAGGATGTCAGTCGGCCTTAAGGAGTTCTCGTTGTCCGAGAGGAAGCCCAGATTGGCTTCTTTGCGAGCAGGGACACCTGCTTTGTAGCACATATCCGCTAGCACATCTCTGACTAAATCGTGTCTAAACTTGAGGCCCACCTCACTGGCACAATGTAGTGCCTGATCCCCAAATACATCAATTCGTCGCCCGTAGCTAGTACATAGGCCATCCTCCTCTTACAAGGTTATTCCAAGCCTATAGCTAAGAACATCCTGAAACTGCCAAGGCCCAACAGCTTGGTTAAGCCCAACTATAGGGACTGCTTTAAGAAAGTCTTGGGCATGGCTTAATTTGTTGCATTGCAATAAGATGGTGTCCCGCTCAGTCAAGTTGAAGTTGTTAGGGATATTATTCTTGAACACATCGAAGTAGAGGACTGCCAACGAGTGCTTTGGGCATGGGGCAGTGGCTTGGATGTTAAAGCAAGAAGAAAAAAGGCCACAGACTTGAGTGAATCTAGACAGGGCCTGTTGGAAGCTGTGATGTTGATCAGCAACAAGGTGTACTTTTAGGATGATGTTCTGCAGCTGTTGAATTTGTATGCAGGAGGCTAGGAAGTTGTAGTGGCTGGTATCTCCATAGTGTAGACTCCTAAGCCTCCATCCTTCATAGGCAAGGTTGCTAAACGCAGCTGAAGTGGGCCAAATCCTGCCCCATCACCAGTTACTATATGTATGAGGAACTGCAGGAGGTGCTGGTCATACTGTGCTGCTGGAAGCTGAAGGGCCTCTGGGTTGGTTTTCCTTAATGTGAAGTAGAGTCTGGAGACACCGGCACAATTCCTAAAACATAAGAAGCTCTCTCTGTGTGTCCTGCAGGGTCTTCAGAGTCTCCATTAGCTGAATGGTCTTCTCCACTCTACCTTGAACTAAGTCACTGCAGAATCTTGAGTCCAAGCTGACAGGCCCCCCTAGGAGCTTCACCCCTAGAGCAGGTCTGCTGATACCTGCAGGAAAGGTTCCCTCCACAAGCCCTCTGGGGTCTGCAACAGGCCAGAAGAGCTAAGTCTTGTTGATGTTGAGAAATAGACCCCTATTGATGCCTTCCTTATGGATGATTTTCAGAGCTTTGGCAACCTCCAAGTATCTCATGCAATTTTACCATCATCTAGGTACCAAGCATGCATCTCAAGGGTGCACTCTACTGCTATTTTGGTGATGAGAGGGTGTAGGGTTAGTGCAAACAGTAATGGACCAAGGGGGTCACCTTGATGAACCCCCTGAAGAGATAGAAGGATGTGGTCCTGGTAATAAAGTTTAGCTGGTTTGGCATAACAGAATTCCACCCACCTGGAGATACTTGGGCATTTGCACCTGACCTCTTGGAGCATCACTGATCCGTCCACCATATTGAATGCATTGGTAAAGTCTATCAGCAGCATACTCATGGTATGTGAGCTACCTTGCACCTCCAGGAGCCTATTGGCAGAGTGTAAGATAGCTCCCTCTCCATACTGGACACCCACCCCGAATTGGTAGTCACCTAGGTAGGAAGACAGTTCCTTGATGGCAGTTGTTGCTTCCAGTTTGGAACACAACCTCCTTCATATGGTGGCAACATCTATGGGCCTCAACCCTCCCGTGGCTTGAGCAGAGGTTTCAAGGGGCCACTGGAAACATATTCTCCCAACATAGATGGGCGCTTCCCTACCATCCACAGGTTGACCACCCCTGTTAAAGAAACAAGAATCTCATCTGCGTTTGCTGAAGCAGGCCCACTTAAAACATCAAGTAGGTGTTGAGCTCTAAGGTCATCCCTTCCACAAGAGGTCCCTTTAGGGAAACCTTTTATTTCACTTAAAACAGCATCTTTGTCCACACTCAAAGCATCAACATGGATGGGTTCCACATGAATGAATGGTGGGGGAACCTTGGGATGCTTATGGCTCAGTTCATTGAGGGTTGCTGGGGTGTTAGGGGCTAGACCATTAGAAGAAAGGACCTTGATGGATGCAGTGTACTGACCATAGCTCAGTTTCTTTTCACAAGCAATGAGATTTGAGCCACTAGTCCTCTTGTTGGTTGTCTTGCCCCTTTGAATTTTTGGTTGCTTCAGGAGATTGTGCACCAGGCTAAGACACCCTGCTGCATTCCACTGCTGCAAGGCATGGTTGATGATGGTAGCTTGAAGACTTTTCTTTGTCCCTGACCTCTCTTCCATAGAGCTCCTTGGATTATACAAGCTTAAGGTGCAAATTGGCAGCAGCAGGAGATGTACCCATATAGCCAGATCTAAAGGGTTGGCAATAAACTTATCCAGAGTGGACTTTAAAGTCTTAGAGAAGTTTAGCCTGCTCTGTTGAGGGATACTGGCAACTGTGGTTACATTCTTCTTAAAGAACAGATTAAGCATGTCCAAGGGAGAACTATTAGGAGCAGCTGGTTCAACTGAGGCTTCAGACTCAGAGACTGGTGGATGGGGTTTGTCAATTCAATGAACTAGAAAATCTGCAGAAAGGCCATTGTAAGGCCTGGGTAGGAAGTCATCATGGTTGCGGAAGGGCCTTCTCCATGAGTAAATGTGCATGCATTGAGTGCATAGCCACATTTACAAACTGGATAGGACATACTCCCATGCATTGAACACAGATACCTCTGTTCTGACCCTCTCTCTGCAGGTGATTCTAGCTTCCTCTGTTGGCAGATGTCTGTCTTGTAGGTGTCTGTAGAAGCCAGTTCTACTTAAACCCCTACCTCCAACCTCATTGGTGCATCCATCATAGCACTTAAAGGGACAATGGAACAGGGATTCATTGAGATAACCCCCATCAACACAGTCAGTTGAATCTACTGAAGACCTAGTTGTGGGCATGATAGTATAAAGAGGACCTAAGGTTGAAAAGGGGGTAAAATTGAAACATAAGGACCGTAATTGTGACTTAGAAAGGTGTTGAAGACCAATTTGTAGCAACTAAATTTACAACCTAACAAATGAACAGCTGGAACCCTAAAATTTAAATCATCTACAGTTCTTATATGTACATGTATGGATCCTGCTCTTAATGTCCTATTATTACTATTTTATTATTATAAAGAAATTTTATTAGATAGAAATAACAATTTACACAGAAATGGTAGGAAGCCTCGCAGCAAGCTGGGCCCCTACCCCCTTTTGGATGTAAATTCCTAGTCTAAAAAAGAGAGAGTTGCCTATTTGTAATTGTAGTTTAGGCTAGCGATGCAGTTTTGCAACCTTGTCACAAAAGCTATCATGTCTTCTCCCAATTCGCCTAAGGTAGTGAATGCGAGCACGCCTAATCCATATCCGTGGTCTTCGCATTTGGTTAGGTATTTTTTACGTTTGCGGGTTATGACATTCAAAATAACCTGACCAGGCGTGAAGACATCTCTCCCGCCTCCAGTAAATGGGGACACCCCGGTGACATCAAGGCACACATCACGACTGTTCTCCCAACCTATTATTATTATTATTATTATTATTATTATTATTATTATTATTATTATTATTATTATTATTATTATTATTATTATTATTATTATTATTATTATTTAAAACTATAATATAAATAATGGATCGTTTACAAGGAATAGGTTGGGAGTCTAGCAACAAGCTGGGCTCCAACCCCTTTGTCAATAGAAGTTGCTATTTTATGGAAAAAAAAAGCTATCAATTTTGTCGTTGGCATTTTGGATGTCGAAACAATTCTTCAATCTCTTCAGAAAGACCACTATGTCATCACTTAGCTCGCCCAAAGTAGAAAATCCCAGAATTCCGAAACCATACCCATAAGCGGTGCATTTATCCAAATATTTATTATTATTATTATTATAAAGAGAGATTTCATAGAAAACAAATGCAAGTTTTTTATTATTATTATTATTATTATTTTATTATTATTATTATTATTATTATTATTATTATTATAAAACGAAGTTTTTATTGGATGAAAATAGCATTTTTACATAGAAATGGTAGGGACTCGAGCAACAAGCTAGACCCCTACCCCTTTTTGAATGGAAATGCCTAGTATGAAGAAGAGGGAGTTTCCTATTTTGTAGTTGTAGTCGAGGCTAGCAATACAATTTTGTAACCTTGTCACAAAAGCTATCATGTCTTCTCCTAATTCTCCTAGGACGGTAAAAGCGAGTACACCTAATCCATATCCGTGGTCTTCGTATTTGGTTAGGTATTATTATTATTATTATTATTTTGTCAAATTATTATTATTATTATTATTATTATTATTATTATTATAAAAAGAAATTTTATTAGATAAAAATAACATTTTACACAAAAATGGTAGGAAGCCTCATAACAAGCTGGACCCCTACCCTTTTAGATGGAAGAAATAACATTTATTATTATTATTATTATTATTATTATTATTATTATTTTATTTGTACCAAATTGATGCATGAGCCTATGACTATTAGTAATATGTTATTTACATGCTACAGTTCTCTGTTATATATAGTGTTGACATACTCATCTATGATGTTGTAACGATTGCATCAATTGATTTTCTAGTATTTATCTATTTATTTATTTTGTCATATATATGCCATTTATTCCTGATCCATCTATTCTTTCTACTTCAATCAATTAATTTCATTTTCCTTTTTTCAAGTCTTGAGTTATACTGCTTGATATACACAAGGAATGCTTAGCTTGTCTGCTATTCAATATTGTTATTAATTTGATTTGTGTACTATTATTGTGTTCTGTGTGCATCAAAGTATTATCTATTTAGTCCTGCGTACCTCACATACACAAGGGACTACTTTTTTATTTTATTTTCTTTCCAGACTATCACACTCATTGTCTCCATATACATCTTCTGCATTTATATTTTATTTTGTTCGATACACGTTTTCATTAACAATTGTATTTGTCTCTGTTAATACAATTTTGGGTACTTTCTAGGGTTTAGAAAACAATATAGCATGTGGCTTGAATGATTGTTCAAGTTAATAGACCCTAAACTCTGTTTTAAGCTTGCATTTGAGATAATTTTGTAACTTGAAAATAAATTGATCTTGAATACTATATTTATTTATTTTTACTGTTGAAGGCCCTATGATTATTGGTTGGACTTTGATTTGACCCTGTCACCTATAAACCATTAAGAAATTTGTTTTGTAAATCCATTTACCGTTAAGCAACTTGGTATTTAGGAATATGATACCGGAATTAGTCATGCGAATGTCTATTATTCTTTCTTTTGCAGATGGATCCAATTCGACCTGAATTTGAACTTTTGGACTCAACAGGATCTGAGTATACTATTGTTGGGTAGTTGAAATGGAGACTTCCTTTGTGGCAAAAAACTACACTACCACCATCAAACCGTCTACCGTTGCCGATGCCGCTCCAGCGAGTGAAATGGACAAAGCCCATGCCCTCATGTTTCTCAAGAGATATATTGACCCGAACCTAAGTTGGGGTTACCACCATTTGAAAACAACCAAAGATTTGTGGATGCTCTTCCAAACTGTTTAATTTGGGAACATTCGTGACTCGTTGCTTCTACAGTTGACCGTCCAGCAGAATAAAAATTATACCCTGGATTATGTGAAAGTGGAATGAAATTTGTATCCTACATATCCAAGCACGTCTTGACTTATGTGCCCGAAAATTCACAGACACTGATATGATTCAAAAAACATTATCCACTTTTCCTACCTCATCAATGATACTAGCTAGCCAATATCGGTTGGAGGTTGACAAAAAAAAGATCACCACTTTTACTAAGTTAATTATCTTACTACAAGTAGCTGAGAGGTATAATGAGACCCTTGTGAAAAACCTCCTAAGAAATCCCCCTATTAAGAATGACGAAGTTGGAAACAAACCTTGTTAGAGGTGTCGATCTACTGGATATTGGTACCAGCAATGCAAGGTTAGTAACAAAGTCACATTCTTCTACAAAAAAATTTGGAAATTTATAGAACAAGAGGCTCATTGTATGGAAGGAGATGATTTTACACCTGATGTAAACCTTATAATTTCATACTTCCAGGGAAACAAAAGTCATACCCTGATTTTGATTGAGTGCTGCCTTTAATTATCTGTTGATTTTGGACATTTATTTTTGGTGCTTTATGGATTAGTAGATTTTGGTTTAAATAATTTTTTTAAGAAACTTGGACTACTTTATAAGCCGTCATGTTTATCTTAGACTATTGTTTAGTTAATATTCAGTGATTTTTGTTTTATCTGAACATACGTTTATCTTTTTTTTTGTTAGATGAATGGATAGTCTATGAATATTTGTTATCTTAATTATGTTTTAATAATAATTTAATTGATTTTTACTTTGATAAAGATAATTTTTTATTTGACATGTATATTAGAATGAATAGTATATATCTCACAGTAAGACTCTGACTCTGTATTTTTAGGCTTGAGCTTATGGTCTAGACCGACCTAACCAATTGTTGGATTTATTGGATTTACTTTGCACATGAACGTTAGAAAATATAAAGTGGTCCGTAATTGGATGTGATCACACGACTGGTCATAGTTGAGTTTGACTAAGTTTTTCATTTTTGATCAAACCTAGGATGTATATATATACTCTTGTTATAGAGTAAAAGAAAAACCCTAAAGTTGCCGTCATTTCCTTTCTTCATTTTTTTACCGTGATCTTTCCATTATCCGATATCAAATCTCCTTCACCAAATCTTAAGTAGTATTTGTTTCTGCCCCTAATCATTTTTATTTCATAAACTCATGAGGAAAAGCTCTTTTTAATTATCTTGATTCAATCTACGATTGGTTTGTTAAACCTTTGGAGTGGTATCGGCTTACCCCGAAGCTCTTGGAATTATATTGTTTTGCTTCAAAGTTTTGGATCCGTAGCGAATTGAGGCAGGGGTTTTTTGTCTAATATAAGCAAAATCTATTTTAATATTAATCAATAACTTTAATATTTAATATCATTCCTCATTTCAGAATAAAAATGGTATCGGTGGAAATTACCCTCCTCCCATTAGTTGGTTAATGTAACCGCACGTTCTTACTGATTTAAAATAAATATATTCGTGTCTGTTAGATTGAATTTGGTGTTGTATCGTACGTTGATGGGAATGTATGGTGCAGATTGGGTGGGTGGTTGATACACATTCGACGAGATTATTATTTCTTGTCGTTGGATTGTCGATATTTAAATTTGGACGGCTGAAAATTTATTTCGTATGTTTACACAATTTTTTAAGATTTTATCCCGTTAAATTTTCGAGTAAATTTAAATTATTTTCAGAATATATATACATAAATTTTCAAATAATAATGTTCGTATTTATTAAAAACTAAAAAATACAACTTGACTATCTTAGTTCAAAAAATAAATAAAAATATTTAGATAGACATTTACAACCTAATTACTCCGAAATCACGATATTTTCTAATCTTTTGCCGTCGAAATTCTAATACGTCGATCAGAAAGAGTAGGTAAGTAATAGAGTCACGTAACTGCAAAGATCCAAGACTCATAATTTATCTTTTTTATCTTTACCTCTGTTTTGGAATTTCCTTTCTGTGCAGCCTGATGAAAACTTGGAAGGTTGTATTGGAGTTCCACGAAACCCAGAACAAGATTATGTCTAATTAAACTTTTTGCGACTTTCCAAAGAAAAAAAGAAGAAAATTAACGCTTATCCCGGTTTTAATTGATCATCCTGTTCGAGAACCTCATCCGTCCTACCAATTGAACATGTAAGTTTTACCTCTTTCCTTACTTCCGTTTACATACTCTGTCCATGGTGGTTTGGTTTTGATTCACGCAAATTTCATTAATAAAACCAATTGGCTTATAGCTAAAACGTGGTTCACTTTCTGTTCAATTTCAATTGTTTCTTCATCAAACCCTTATAAACCCTTGATTGATATCATTACTCCGAGAAGCTTCTTCTGGATCTCAGCCCTACGCCTTTCAAACAAGAAAAGCAGTCCCCGTTCGCACTTCACGCGGTCTCATTGATGTACTTATACCCCGTCCCCCGGATTACAGGATGAGACAAACCCAAGATAGTAAAAGACTACTTCCCGTCTCTACTTTAAGAGGCTTGCTTGCTGGATCCTGGTAACTTAGGAAATGTCTGCTGACATGGTTGCACAAGTGCCGCAGTCTTCTCTTTTCCTGAAACTGGTAAATAGGAAACGGGAGATTTTTAAGTGGTTTTCAATTTGGGTGTGATCCATGTGGTTGTAAAGGTTATTGGTTTTAAATCTTTTCCACAGCCGAGTTAACTTCGGCACCGATTGAAGTTTTTTGGGTGTGATCCAACAATTTTCCTGGCTCAGATCACTCTTTTTAAAAGTACTGAGCTCTCGTGGTACAAATTTTCTTCATTTTTTCTCAATTAAAGTTCCAAAGCTATGTTTTTACCCATTTCTCTTCATTGATTTAATGAGTCTGTTTTATAATTCATCCTGTAACTGGATTCTTTTATAAATGGTTTTTGACGTTTATATAGGCTTTCTCTCTTATAGAATGAAATATAGATGATTTTTAAGTTCTCACAAGGACGTGGGAGTTGGTGGCACAAGAAGCGGAAGTTCATCCCTAACGATGTATACAAAGACTTGGTACGTTTAAACTTTTGAGACTTGAAACTATTTTGTAGTTCACTTAGGTAAATTCAACTTCACAAATTTTCGGTTTGCGGCTGCTTCCGAAATCTTTGCAACTGTTGTTCAAGTTCCTTTGATTACTACAAAAAAAATTGTGGATTTAACTTTGTGTCATAAGTTCGTCTATAGTACTAAACACAAATTGCTGGCATTTTGCATGCATTGTTTTAGGAGTTTTTGGGGTTAATGGTATATCTACATGCTACTTGAGTTAGCATTTTGTTTCACAATTATTGTCGACACGGAAGGAGTGTCACTGTTCTGAAATGCTTGATTAACATAAAGACATATTTGGGTTTGTCTATAGAGTGGATTTATGATTTAGCCCGTAAGATTAGGCTGTTGTTTCTGATTAACATTTACTCCAATCAGAAAGTGTGGTAGAATCACTCTTTGAATGATCAAATTTCTTCCTATAAGTGTTGTTGGATATTCGATCATTCAATGACCAAGTTATAGGTAAATATTGTTTCTGGATATTAAAGAAATTTGATCATTCAATCATCCATTATGATTTCATCTCTGAGAAAGATTGGTTTTTGTTGTTGTCTAAGAGGAAGCAGATGCATGAAGCTAACCAATGGTTAATTAACAAGCCTTATGCTTGCTTCTTATGATGCTAATGATGTTCTGGATGGATCAATTCACTTATGAAGCAAAAAAGAAACAAGGGCAAAAATTTTGTTTCAACCTTGAATTCACTTACCTTTTCCATTATCGTTTTCAGTTTTACCTTTATAAGCTTAGGAAAAATGTCAAAAACACCTTACAAAGGTACAGTCTGACATATCAGTTTGTGTGATCCTCATTAAATATCTTCTTTTAAGTCCTCATGACCTCAGCAAAAGAGCTAGGCATGATCTCTCTATACTCAGAATTATTTTTTACGTAGGCCATTGGAGAAATAGACGATGGGTTCTGTGATTTTGTGAGTTGTGAGGTGATGCCATGAATGGGTTTGTGATGATGTTATTAAATTGTGAATGTATGGATTGTTTGCAGGGAAGAAGATTGGAAGGCTAGAGATACACAACAAATCTATGTTTTCATCACCAACAGCGCTCGATGAAAGGTGAAAATTAATAGCCTATTTGAGTTTATAGTTTTTTGTTGTTTTGATGTTCAGGAATATGGTTATTAAATATCATTTTATAGTGGCAGCATCGGGTAAAAGATGATATTAACATCATAAGTGCAACATTAGCATTTGGAATGGGTAATTTGACTTTTGCACTAATTTGGTCAACAATGGATCATGTGTATATCATTTGTTGGCCTATGGATTTTGCAGGTATCAACAAACCTCATCCATCTCTTATTTCCGAATTGAAGCTAATTGGCCATAGGATTAGCATTCTAATGTTATATGTCCTATAATTTTGTTTAAAACTGTTATTATGAACCACAAGCTTTAATACAGAGAACATTTTTCTCCATATATGTTATGAGTCTCTGTTCTTTACCGCAATTCAATCCTTATAAGTTATACCTTTCCTTTCGATTGATACGTGCGTTATTAACTGGGAACGATGATGGTACTGATGATGCATGGAGTGTACCACAGGAAACCCCGGGGCACTAGCCCTCCATTTGCACCCCACGTATGAACAGTAAGTTCTCTTCTCCAAAACATGTTTTTCATTTTGGTTTCTAGCTATATCAATTGATAATTTTCAGTAAGGTGGATGGGTACTTAGGTAATTTTGAAGTGGTTTTACTTACTTAACAATGGCAATCGATTTTTTTTAATTATTTTTGATGGTCGTCATGTCAAAGTATTACAGTATTTGATTGGAAAATATAATAGAATCTCAGAATGGGAGTTGGATAAAAGAAAAACTCAGTAGTACGGTGGGTTAATAATATTCTTACCTATTTTAAATTTGATTAGATCTTTAAAAAATAAGTTTTGCTTCATTTTAAGTTGTATTCACAATCTTGAATCATTTAGTGTTGATTTAATATACGTTAATGGGGTTTCATAAACTATTGCTCTTAGTATGACTGAAATTTGTAAAAGTTAAAGCAAAATTTGTACAAAAATTGTCATTGGCTACAAGTTTGATTAAATGCAGGGAAATAAGAAACATAAGAACTGGATTCTTACTCATGGCCATTATATTGTGATCTAACTGACTATCTATTTTGGCACTACTTGATTTCCCACTGTTTTGGGATGTCCTACAAAACAGATAGTTCTTAATTTACCCCTTTAAAAAAAAAGATAGATCTATGTACCATTATTGTGAACCCATACAATGAAATAGGAAAGTTTGATTTATTACCGTTACTGTCGAAAGTCGTTACTTTTGTTAACGTTATATCCAACATTATGTAGCATTTTAGCTGACTAAAATTACACCACTATGGTATATAATACGATCAACCGCATATAAATATGATTCAATTCCATAGAGTTGGAATCTGCATCATCCAGTTAGTTGACTTTCAATTCAGTCGTACATTTTAGTTCATGTTAATTTTATCCATGGTACGACACTGTCTGATTCTTCAATGTTTTCATGACAACTTGCACTATAGTTTTCTTTTAATCGATGTTTCACTTTTTTTTTCGCAGGTAAGATTCCTCTTATGTACGCCTACAAAGTTTGAGGCGACGTGTTAAGGAAGATTATTACTCCTTTTACCATCCAATTTGGTAAGACCTAAAAACCTATTATTGAACTGATTACTTGAATATTATATATATATATATATATATATATATAGACTGCAATTTAATCTTCTTTTGAAGCATGGTTGTATTCTTAAATAATGAATTTGTAGTGTGAATTTTATGCAGGGAAACATGATTGTTTTTGGTGATGAGTTAGATGTTGATGAGATGGGTGAAATAATACAGGTAATCTGCTTTTCTGAATGTATTCTCTACACCCACTTGAACAATGTTAGAATGTTCTTAAGGATTTCATTCACACTTACATTGTGAAAGAACATATTTCAGTGCAATTCTTAATTAGGGGTTCAATGATGGTATTTGCAGTGAGGTGCGTGTTGAGGAGTTGGAGACACTCGACTACTTCGATAATCTGATGCAGAAGGAAAGGTTCACTGAGCAGGCAGATCCCATAACTTTTGATGGCGAGGTACTACTTTACTAGCATCCCTTTTGTATCAGTTTTTATGCTGGACCCAATTAACTAAGTTGGGATGAACTAATAGGTGCATAAAATACATTATTTGAATATCAATTTCTTATACTTTTCTTAGTTATTTTTCTTGTATTTTGTGTATTTTACTTTTGTTTTGAGTTTTTTAGGTATATTGGAGCCGTATGAAGCAAAAGAAGAGAAATAGAGGCTCATGGCATCGTTTAGCAACTTTGGGTGTTGACGGAATTAAAGCATAGAAGAACACAAGTTTCAATTATGTCTTAAACAGAGAATTAATAAGGGGCGGCCGAGTTATGGGTTGTTGGACGGGTTAAGCAGAGGACGCCCTTTATCTAACTGCTGGGTACCTAAAATCATTTGTCTTATAACTAGGTCGTGAGATTTGGGTCGAAATTGAGGAAGTTCTGGAGCAAGAATCCAACAGTGAGAAAAAGAAGAATAGTAGAGAAAGAGAATGGCAGAGATGAATAAAGAGAGAAAGTGGGACTGTTGAGGTCGAATTCGCTGGTGGTTGTTGGCAGAGAATATAAAGAAAATGTTGATTGTGAATGAAGGAAAGCTACAGAGAGAACTCAATGGAAGAAATCAGTAAAAATGAATTTGAAGCTGAGACGAATTTAAAGGCCAGAATGGGTTCGCTAGTGGCTGCCATCCACAGTTTGTCGAGAGATGAATTTTGTGGCCACAGAACATGACAAACAAGAAATCGTTGTCAGTAAACTAGGAAGAATAATGGGTTTTAGTTTCAATCTCGATTAGGGTAGTTTTTTGTGAAAGTTGTGAATGATAGGTTTTAGCAGATGGGTTTGTTGAGAGGAAAGCAAGATTGGGTAGGAGCTGTTGTGGTTTACGATTGAGCTCAATTTGGTTGTGAGCAGAGGAGACTGAAATCAAATCTGTGTTGGTGGAGATAAAATTAAAGAGAGGAGTTGGTGCTGGTTCAAGAAACAGGGAAGAGTTAATGTTGGCCGCAACATATAAAGAAGAAGGATTGTATGAAAATGGTTATGAATGATTGAATGGTTTAATAGTTATGGGTTTATGCTAAATCTTGTAGGGGAGGAGTTGGATAATGTCGAAAATACAATCAAGTCATGCCGGATTTCTCAACCAGAGATGCACATAACTTGCTCGATAAAATGCCTGAAAGAGTGGTCGTTAACTGAAGTGAAAATTGAGGTAGCCTGTCAGTTCCACGAAATTGACAGGCTTGGTTGCTTTGTGGGCTCGTTTTTGAGCTGTGGGCTTCTATATGAATCTAATTTGGGTTAGAGTGTGTTTGGGGCTTGATTTTATTATGGAAACCTAGGGTTAGAGTTCTATTTTAAGAAGGATTCTATAAGAGAGAAAGCTATATAAGAGCAACTTCACAAGAGGAAGAGATATAGAGGTGTTTACCTAGTTCTTTTATCAACTCTTCTACTTCTTGTTGTAGGTTCGCGCGGGAAGAAATTTTCACATCTGGGGTTTGCAATTTCCTTTCCTTTAAACTCAATTGTGTAAACTCAAAATATTATGAGTAGTTAATTTTATTGTTGGTTAGAGAATAGTTGGATTTCATTACAAATTAGTTTGTTCAATGAATTAGTTTTGTCTCATATTTATCGATTATAATTCACTACAAATATCTAATTGATTGATAGTTTGTTTAGTTAAGTTGCAAATTGATAGAACTCACATTCATATCTAAAGCTAATTTAGGATTTATTATACGCAAAAGTGATATTCCTTGAATACAAGTAGCATAGTGTGGT
Organism: Papaver californicum; assembly: GCA_023531435.1. Classification (NCBI taxonomy): domain Eukaryota; kingdom Viridiplantae; phylum Streptophyta; class Magnoliopsida; order Ranunculales; family Papaveraceae; genus Papaver; species Papaver californicum. The sequence goes on along the minus strand of JAJJMC010031261.1, from coordinate 5,607,606 downwards.
TATTGCTTGTACTGATGCATCCTAGTAATCGCATGTTAATTATGACCTTTGTTAAATTGAATTAGTGCGTTTTCCATATTCAATTACATTGATTAGCCTAATTTCATAAATCTTAATGCTCCTCGGGAATTAAACTTGACTAGTTCTTTTAAAAGTAGGTTGTTCTCTTGGTAGAATTCATATTCGCATCTTTTAATGTGTTTGTTGATGACTTGAGGAAATTTGCGGGATATTCTTGCGATCAAGGTATTCTACGGCTTTTGATAAAAAAGAGATTAAATATCAATTCTAATTATTAGCACAAAAACATGTTTGTGAATGAAAATGAAACCCTAATCAACTCTCTCATCTTATTGATTTACTTTTACTTATTCTTAGTTTTCTTAATTAGTTTAATTTACTTTTATTGAATCTGAAAAATTCTCGCCGTTTACATAAGTTTTCGAAAATATAACAACCAAGACCTCCTCGTGCAAACGATCTTTTCTTACCCTTGCTTCATAATAAATCATAAGTAGTGAGAAAATAATAAATAATTTTGACGTGCAGACGACAACATCATGAACCCATAGCCAAGCCATACTATGTTGGAAAAACAATGGTATTCATGATTTCTTAAGTTTATTCTGATCAGAGTATTTGCAACATGAAACATTGTAACAGGATATACACATTCTGTTTAAGTGTTAAACCTTTCCCATATCTTAAATTTTGACTACTCTGAGGCCTTTCAAGTCTTTCTTATTATAATCCTTTTGAGTATTTATGGGTAATTTACCATGACCAAGTTGATCGAGTGTGTTTGAGCACGCCTACAAAGATTGCCATCATAGACCATGAGAAGAAAAAAACCTTTGGACTGAGAAACGAAAGCCTGCCTGATCCAGATTCATTTAATCTCCCATCTACAACTTTAGCTTATAAATGTTCAGAACATGGGTCTTATCGTGTTTTTCTCTCTAGTTCTTTAACATAAGTGTCCATTTTTATGTGCAGTTGTATGGAACCCATGGGACAAGAAAGCTAAGGCAATGGCAGATTTTGGGGAGAAGGATTACAAGTCCAGGTTATGTGTGGATTCAGCTGCTATTGCGATTCCATCATCCCAATTGGTCGTCCTTGATCTGCACTTTTTTTTGAGCAACAAAGGTTTAAGTTTTTTCAAACGAAAAAAAAAATACAACCTGAATCTCAATTCCAAGCCCAAAGTTCTTTACAACAGGTTAGTTACACTTGATGACTACATGCCAGTGTAAAATCAAATCCTTGAAAGTAAAAAATTTGAACCAGTTATGGATGGCTCCCCATGGATTCCATCTTTTGGTTTCGATGGTGATTTCATCAGTATCTCTACATCTCTTTCTCCCTATAACCCTTCGATTTCTTTCGTAGCATAACGCCCACACCACTGCAAAAGGGAGCAAGGGCTCCTTGATATGCACTTAGAAATGTATTATTGGAGCTCACATCTTAACCACCTATATTGAAATTCTGTCATCTCCCTTGCGAATGACTGAAGCCATCACCAAGTAGGTTATTTGTTACTATGATGTATCTAATTCCTGCGTCAAAATGAAAAATATAGACTGCTCAGAAATTCTGTAAGCCCAGCATGAACAAAAGATAGAAAAAATATATGTACTCAGCGACTAGGAAATGCAATCAGTTTTTAAGCTTTTATTTTCCTTTTTCTTAAGAATTGAACATGTGCATATATACTCCTCAACTTCTAGGGTCTTATTCATTGATTAGTTTACCATAGATTGGAGGATTTCGATCTTCAGTTTGTGATCATCCCGCTCTCATGGACAATAGATATTATAATAATTATAACATTAAGATTGTGAAAAAATAAAGAAGTTAAAATCCTCTGTAAAAAGAGGTTAAAATATTTTCTGTGGAAGTAAGGCAATGGATAAATGACGACTGGGATTTATTCAATTTATAGAAGGATAAATTTTTTCATTAGGCAAGCATGTGTCTTATTTCTGGACCTATTTTGGTCACAATGCAAATTTTAAATTATGATAGCAATTCCAGATTAAAATACAGATTGTGGGTTCAAGATTAAATCACAGTAGACAACTAGGAAAATTATGGATCACGTGACAAAATTAGTGTCGTGAGGTTAATCTTAAGTCATTAAGAAAAATTGATATGCATATCGATTTTCGATGGTGGTCAATTTAAGGTCATAATGGCGACTTTAAATAAATTTTAGAGTTTTAAGGTTAGTAGATAGATTTTGTATTACAGTTTTATTTTATAAATTGCAATGTAACCTTCATGTTGCATAGTACATTTTGAGTTAAAATAGAGATTTTGTGTTGTGCAAATGCATGACCACCAAGAAATTTTGAACCACGAAGCAAATTTTGGATCACAATGAAAAATTAATTTCTGAGATTTTCCATGTTTATTTTTATCGTGTGACATTTAATTAACCTCTTAAAAAACTTCACGTAGTTATGTTAAATATATTTTAGGAGATTTTAAATAAAATAAAACTCCAAATAATCATGTCCATGTTATATAGCAATTCACTTGCATACATTCACTTAGGAGAATTAAAATATATTATTTACATAAAAAGGACAAAACAATAAGGATGTCATAGTCCAGTAAATAAAATATAATACTGGAACAAAAGTACCGTACAACATATAACAACCTCAGTTAGTCTCTAGGCATAACAGAATTATCTTTTAAATCAAGGTAACGTTTCGGTTTTATTGGTTATTTTAGTTGTTGTTCATCGTCTTTAGAATTATGATTTTACTATGTGTACACATGGTTTTGGTTAGATTTCATAATTGTGTTTGAAACCCCCTTGCTTAATAATAGTAAATTTTGGATTTATTCTCATTTTCTTTATGATTAGGATTTGCAATTGGTTCTATATCCAAGTATCCAAAGGAGTAAAGTTTAAGGATGCTATTAAGTGTTGAAAAATTCTATAATAGTAACCAACTGTTCTAAAATTTTAATGTGAAATTGTTGATTCTATGCAATCCGGAAAGCAAAATTGTGTAATTCGAGGAACAAAAACTCTGGGATAAATTGCCAGAGATACTCTTTTGGTAAAGAAGAGAGACAAAGCAGTACTTACTTTATGGTAGATAAATTAAGTAAGGTCTTACTTATGACTAACATATAAACGCGCAAGTTAGATTGAAACATGGATAATGAAAGCCTTATTAATCCATAAGAATATTAATCTATGAGTGTATCTTTGGATGAGAATATTCTACTTGCAATGTAGTATCAATAGCCTTTTCTTTAATCTCTAAAAACTCAATATGTATGTATGTAGTTGTAAATTTATGGGTATATTTTTCTAGGGTCAAACCAAACCGAGGATGGATTGATTACTTCCAGGTTTTCTATTTGCTTGCATGTAGAGATATGCTCAATTCTTGGGTATGTTTCTCTATTGTATTCCTCTTAGACTTTCTAGCTTCTAATGCATGATGATGGTGATAAATACAGCATCCCAAAATGGCTCCAGAATAAATTGTTTTATTAAGTTAACATCTAGCAAGTACTTGAAGTAGCTGCTACAGAACATTCATATCTACTAAACATAATGAACTCTCACGTAAAACAATTACTTTGTACAAACTACACATTGAAGAAATATTATCGACTGTAACCACAATTGGTGAGTTTCTTTTTTCCGCAATAAATTTAAGATGTATTATTGTTTGTGTTTAATGTTTGTCAATAGCTTTTGTAAGTATGTTTTGATGTCCAATTAAAACTTTTCATACCTCATATAATTATTATTGAGACGCTACTTCTTTTCTTCTTGAATTGGAGTTACACTATATTTTATTTATTCCTTTATTGATTTTGTATAGTTTCAATGTCGAAAAGATTAAGTATAAGAATGTAATTTTCACTGTATGGGACGTAGGAGGCCAATAGAAACTAAGGCCACTATGGAGGCATTACTTCAATAATATTGATGGATTGGTAACATTTTAAATTGTTCATGCATATTTTCCCTCACTAATTATGATCTAGAAGTGTTAATACATAACTTGATATTTTATTTGTGTAATAATCGGGGAGCAACGAATATCATGCATGATCCAGTGGGCCATCTCAAGTTTCACTTGATTCGACGTCTTTCCCTCGATCGGATTCCACTAAAGGGTAAGCCCTAGATTTATGATTCATAATCAGTGTTGCTTCACCGTGCAAGGTAATTTCTTTAAAGCTTTTCTACGTTCGTATTAGAGTTTCGTGCATTGGTATTCCCCTTTTCACAATATTTATTCTGGATTCTGAAATTTGTTATTATAAGAGTACTTTATTAGGCAACAACTGTATATAGGGATTTGTTACTTCGCAAAGCGGTGTCCCTATGATTTCTGATGGTGGTATTGCTCATTCTCGACGCATACAGGGACAATGCTTTGACACTTGGTGCATCTACTGTCATGATGAAGAGTTTCTTAGATGTAGCACTAAGGCTCTTGGTGCCTATGAAGTTCAGGTATACATGAACTATTATCTTATATTGAAGTCTTTTCAGTTGTGAATATAAGAGTTTGATGGTTGTGTTTACCCTCATCAACAATGTTTAAGAAAATGTACCATGTACATTGAAGCGGTGAAATACAACAATATGTCGAGGAAGTTGTTAATTTCATTGAAAGTATTCAAGCACAATATAGTTCATGGTTTCTAATCATTTAAATTTTTTATCGTAAAAAGTAATTTAGTTATTGTAACAATGAGTAACCTCCAAACTGAACTTTGTTTGCTTGATACAAGTTACGAATAATGAAATGTTATGTTTTCTTCGCTCAACTGGTAAAGCACATGGTTCACAACCATGTAGATGTGGATTTGACCCCCACATGTGACATTCCAATTAGGTAATAACTGCAGAAACATAATAGATACATCTTGAATTTACTCAAAGGTTTGCAGGTCTTGATCGTAGTTCATCAGGGAGATGCATAATGGTATTTTTTTGTATTCATCTTTAATGAGAGTATGGTAGACGTGGATGATAGAAGGGTACACTTGGATATTAATTGATAACATGTCAAAGATGGTAGACTTGGTGGACTATTATGTGATTGATTAGATGACAAGAGTATTACTGTATTGGTTCTACGACCTGACATAACCAAATTGAAAGGACTTGTAAAGTTTATACTTAGAGTTACATGAGAAAAAAATTGCACAATCATCTTATAATGCATGTGCGGGATTATTCCGTATTGTGTTATATTTTTTATCTATTTCACTACATTACCGATCACATTAATGTAGGGTGTTTCTTTCAGCGAGGAACTCAAGAAATGCCTCACATTGACAGTTATAAAACATATTTGATTTCCGAAGAAAGATATATCAGTGCATTTCCTTGATTACATCTTTTTTGACGGAAAATGCTTTATATGATTTGTACTATTTAGAATTGGCAACATATTTATATTAGTACCGTGTTTTTTATTTAGTGTTTCTAATATCAGATATTGATACAACTATATAGTGAGTGTGTTTATTCATTTAACCACATGGAGTTGGAGCCTTGAAGAGCATTTGAGCTGGCTATCTGATTGTTAACGCAAGTATATGATTTCTGAAGAAACATATATCAGTGTATTTCCTTGATTACATCTTCTTTGACGGGAAGCACTTCATATGCTTTGTACTATTTATAGTTGTTAATATTCTATATTAATATTGTGTATTTTGTAGTGTCTCTAATTTCATATGTTGATATAACTATATAGTTTGAGTGTGGTTTTTCATTTAACTACAGGGAACTGGAGCCTCGAAGAGCAGTTGAGTTGGCCAATTGATTCTTAACGAAATTATATATGATTTCTGAAGAAAAATCAGTGTATTTCCTTGATTTATATCATCTTCAACGGGAAGCACTTCATATGTTTTGCACTATTTAGAGTTAGCAATCTTTTTTTTTATCGGTCAAAGAGAAGATTCATTGAAAATAAAAGGTAGTTAAGAAGGGTACCTCAACCCAATGAATACAAACGGAAACAAATAAGAAGAGAGAACCGAAAGTGAATTCGGCAACCCAAGAAAACTAACAACAAGTTCAAGAAGGACAAAATAAAGAGTCTCATAATGCTATCGCCATATTCGCCGTTAGACCTAACATCCTTGTATTTGATTCGTCCCAAAAGAACGCTTGTAGTTAGCGTTCTAATGAGGCTTAACAAACTTTTCTTTTTGTTTTTATAGACTCTTGTATTTCGCTCTTTCCATATGCACTACCATATTGCAACTGGGATGTTATTCCATATTCGACTAAGTCTTTCGTCTCCCCAATTAAATTTCCAAGACTTTATATTTTTGGTGACATTTGAATTATAAGTCTAATGAAAATGAAATCCTTCAACAAAGTAATCCCAAATTCTCCGGATCCTCCAACATTCGTAGAATAAATGCGAACTACTTTCATCGTTTTCGTCACAAAAACAACATAAACTAGAAACATCCATACCCCTTCTTACTAGCTTATTCCTTGTCATTATCCTACCATGAGAAAGGAGTCAAAGAAAAAAATTGATTTTGCAAGGATAGTCACGACTCCAAACAACATTGATTGAAAAATTTGGCTTTTCTTGATCTTCTTCATTCCTAATATCATCCTTAACCTTATATTGACCATGATCATTTCCGACCCAAATTTGGCTATCTGAAACACCTTCTTGAATAGAGATGGGAAGAAAGAAGATTTGATATGGTTAAAACTTCACTTGAAATGGTTTGAGAGTATCTTTTCTAGACATAAACCTCCATCTCATACCACCATCAACTACTTCATACATACTTGCCACCACAAACTCCTTGATCCTTGAAGCTTCATATACCAAAGGAAACATATCACATAATCTTCCTTCACCAAGGCAAAAATCTTTCCAAAATCTAGTTTCCTTGCCCGCGCCAATCTTGAATCTAATACTTTTGTTGAAATCTTCAAGCTTTTATATATATTAAACCAAAAGCTACCACCTTTTGATCCTTTGGGATGGAGGGTTTCCCAACCTGTAAATGTTTCGTCAAATTTTTCAACTATAATCTTCCTCCACAACGCATCTTTCTCTATACCAAAAACCACCACTATTTTTTTAGCAAAGCCGAATTCACTTGTTTGGTTCTTCTTATACCGAGACCACCTTTTTTCTTTGGTTTTGAAACCAAAGTCCAACCAATATTGTGAATTATTTTCTTATTTTTATATAATCCCATAAGAAATTTCTCACAACTTTATCAATTTTCTTAGTTATGGAGCATGGAGCAAGAAAAATAGAGAGATAATAAATGGGTAAACTAGCTAAAACACTTTTGATGAGAGTTAACTTACCTCCTTTCGCTATTGTTTTTGTGTTCCAAGAAGTAATCATTTTCGCATAAATTTCAAGTGTTTTTTTTCATTTTTGAGAACCTCCTACCTTGTCTCCCAAGGGAAGACCAAGATAGATACTTGAAAAACTAGCATACTTGCAACCCAACATGTTTGCATAATTTTCAACTCCCTCTTCGACAGCGACCACGTATAAGCTACTCTTAGAGAAATTTATCTTCAAACCCGAAGTTAGCTCGAAGCAAAGAAGTAGGTAGCGAAGGATATCAATTTGTTTTTTCTTCGCATCAAGAAAAATAATAGTATCATCGGAAAATTACAAGTGATTTATTTTTGTTCCCCCTCCTTGACCGAAAAACCCGAGATTTGATCAAGTTGTCGTGCTTTGCTCAACATACAGCTTAAGACTTCACCAACAATAGTAAAAAGAAAAGGAGAAAGTGGATCCCCTTGACGTAGTCCTTTTTCACTACCAAAGTAACCGTAAGACGATCCACTCTTCTTAGAGTTATCAATCTATTCTTTATTAATATAATTTTATTTTTTTATTTTATCTAATATCAGATATTGCTACAACTATATAGTGAGTGTGATTTTTCATTAAACTTTTTATGGTGTTTCCTTTCTCTATATGATATGGTACGTAAGGCATGTGGGGAGTATATAGGTGGTGAAGTACTTACTGGTTCAAAGATTGGTATAATTTTTTAAAAATATTTTCTTTAAGAGGATATGTCATTGATCTTCAACTCATTAAACTGTACGTAACTTGTGAGTTTAGTTCCAATTGTTAATCTACTAAATGATAATCGTTATTTCATTATACATTGTATTTGTTAATTAGGATCCCTTCAGGGACGGGTGTAGAACGGAACCCCGCTTTACCAAATGGGAATCGATTCCCATCGTACCCGATACATAACACGGATTAAATATTAATTCTTATATTTTATTTAAAATTTCTTCGTGCCGTTAATTGAAAGTCAGTATCTTGTTAGTGCCCGACTTGAAATCCTACTTCAGTAAAGTTTGATTTTAATCGCACGGTTTCATTATGATTTTGGTCCATATTTTATCTAAAATGGGTATAAATTTTGTCTGTATTTATAATCCAAATTTTTTGTTTTTATGTGCAAATAGTATTTCATTTTCTTCGGCAAATTCTCCATGAAAGTCTCTTGGTATAAAATCAAGAATATTTCGTTTCCATTTTCAGTCAAACTAAAAACGTTACATCCGATTTGGTTTATTTTTTCTTAAACACATTTACCCTTTGCAAAAATATTATCTCATTATAACCTTTTCGAATTCTACTGATTTTAATTCTAATTTCTTTTACTGTTTTCTAAAAGAAATGAAAGGATCAATAGGCAAAGTAGTACTGACTAGCACATGTGCCCTCTTATTTTATTCCGATCAAATGTTTTTAAGAACATGAAAAGGACTTTTGGTCTTCCTTATTTGTTTTCAATGAAAATCTGTCTCCATTATTTGAACCATATTTTTGGATTCTTCTCTTGCCTCATTACCATTTTCGGTGTTCTGATTTTCACTCAAAGACAAACCCTCTTATTTTATACGATACATATTTAATTTCAACATTAACCGTATGGAATTATGTCTCCTCCGTTTGTACAGGATCCCTCTCTTACAAATTGCAACCAAATTTACGTTCCATAATTGTTAATGTTCTTGTTAGACAAAATGAACCAAAATATTTATTTCATAAACCTTCAATTTTGTTCTATTTTTTTTTGGTAGCGTAACACGATTAAACCGAGTGTCTTCTCTCCGATGTCAAACCACCACACATTTATTAATCTTACTTCCTTACTTACCACAACTTCCTTGGTGTCATTTTTAATTTGAGTCCAACTTTGTATTGCGGTGTTTTTTATATATACATTATATGTTGGAGAAAAATAAATTTTAAAATAAATTTTGGTATTGGTGGGAATGGACCTTAGGACCTAGATATCACTAAGGGTGAATAGTTCATTTTTCATTATTGTGAATGAAGAACCTTTAATCCCACATTGGAAAGACTAGAGATGAGTTCTCTCATTATTACCACAAAAATTGCAACTAAGGGAGGGCCCTTAGGGTTTAGAAGCTCGCTTGCGTGCTTGCGGACTTGTGGCTGTGGCTGTGGGTGCAAGTGTGACCGTAGCTCCTGCTGCGGGTCTGAGTGTGTGTTGCGGGCGTAGCTGAGGCTACGGACCAACCAAGACTTGCGTTTTTTGAAACGGTTTTTTGACTAATTCAAATCTTGTTTTAATTATGGGGGCGTATGACCCGCCGAGTCTTTAGGAGAGAATTATTTTTAACCGTTTTATATCCGTTTTAACCATTATCTCCATGATTAATGCGTGGAATTAATTTTCAAACTTAATGTCCGTGATTATTGCCACATTCTCTTCTTCTTCTACCTATAAAAAGAAAACGAATTTCTCCATTAAAATTAACTCCAGAAGCAGCTCCTATCCTGTCTTCTTTTCCCTTCTTCTTGCTTTGTTTTGCGCATTGCTTGTTTATTTCCTTCCACTTCTATCTTGCTGTTAAGTTCTTGAGGGTGATTAGTATTGTGCATACTTATCATAACGGGTAGTTGTATCCTGGACACATCTCCTCTGTTGGGGTATAGCATCTCTCATTCTTGAGGAGTACCCGAGGACTATTGTGTTAAGGACAATTTGCTGAGCAGGTGGCTCTGTCCATTGTGTGTGCATCATCAGAGATTTCCTAACCTTAACAAATTTCTTCTGTTTAGTGTTTTCCATTGTTGCAGATCCAACAATCTTAACACAATATCAATTTCTTCTGTAACAATGGGTAAGAATGATGTAGACATACCAGAAAAATTCAGTGGCAAAGATTTCAAAAGATGGAAATCCAAGATGCTCTTCTTTCTGAGTTTTATGTTAGATGAACTAGTTCTGAAATCCTTTGATGATAGTTTGAATGATGCTGGAAATGAAAGAGAGTTGGAGAGTTGGGGTAGACAGAACTATATGGAAAAAAATCATATTCTTAACTGTTTAGAAGATGCACTGTATGATTTCTATAATGCAAAAGAGAACTTTTCTGCTTATGATTTATGGGCTTCCTTAGAAGCAAAATATCAAGCGGAAACGGATGGAAGCAATAAATTTTTGGTTGCTAGGTTCCTGGAATACAAAATGTCTAATGATAAATCTGTAGTTGATCAATTCCTTGAACTTCAGCGCATTATTAATAAAATTATTGCTGAAGGTATGGTGATTGATGAAACGTTTCAAGTGTCTGCGGTGATTGAGAAATTACCTTCTTCATGGTCTGAATACAAACGAAGATTGAGACATGAAACTGGTGAAGTCAGTATGGTTGAATTGGGTAAGAAGATTCAAGTGGAAGAATTGCTATGTTCAAAAGACAAAAACGTATCTTCCGCAAGGGACGTGTCCAATAGAGCTCATGTAACTGAATACAAGTCTTCTGCAATCCTGAACCGCAGCAACCGCAAACCTGGTCCGCACAAGAAAGGTACATTTTCGAAACCCAAATCTGGCATTGGTAAAATTAAAGGTGCTTGTTATGTCTGCGGACTTCCTGGCCATATGGCAATGCATTGTAGAAAACGTAAGGATTTTAATAACAAGAAAAACAATGTTAATTTGGTTGAGAACAACAAGAACGAGTTTTCTGGCACGGTGTCTGAAGTCAATTTGGTAACCAATGTGAGAGACTGGTGGGTAGACTCTGGTGCTACCAAGCATGTCTGCGGAAACAAAGATATGTTCACCTCCTATCAGAAGGTAGGGGAAGGAGAAAAACTCTAAATGGGTAACTCGTCCGCAGCACAGGTTGCGGGAAAAGGCAAGGTTGGGTTAAAGTTCACTTCTGGTAAAACTCTCACATTGAATGAAGTTCTTCATGTTCCGGACATCTGCAAAAATCTTGTATCTCGTGGTGTTTTAGATGATAAGGGTTTTAAACTTGTATTTGAATCTGGGAAAGTTATTGTCACTAAGGGTAAGGATTATGTAGGAAAGGGCTATAAGAATGAGGGTCTTTACAAACTTAATGTAACCTCTGTTGAAATGAATAAATTTGATTCTTCTGCTTATGTTTGTGTGTCATTGAATTTTTGGCATCGTAGACTTGGTCATATAAACTATAAGTCAATTAATAAACTGGCTAGCATAGGCTGCATTCCCAAATTTACATTGGAAAATGAACATAAATGTGAAATATGTGTTGAATCAAAATATGCTAAGAAATATTATAGAAAAAATATTCAGAGAAATTCTAAACCCTTAGAATTAATTCACTCAGACCTAGTTGACATGAAATTAGTCCAAACTAGAGGTGGTAAGAAATGGTTTATCACCTTCATAGATGACTCTACAAGGTACTGTCACATATATTTACTTAAAGGTAAGGATTATGTCTTAGAAGCCTTTAAAATATATAAACTAGAAGTTGAAAACCAAATGAATGCTACCATTAAAACTGTTAGGTCTGACCGTGGTGGTGAGTATGTAATCCCTATAGGAGACTTTTGCATAGAACATGGTATCATACATGAAGTAACCCCTCCTTATTCACCACAATCTAATGGTGTGGATGAACGGAAAAACCGAACCCTTAAGGAGGTGATGAATGCCATATTAATTAGTTCAGGACTACCTGCAAACTTGTGGGGGGGAGGCCGTCCTCTCAGCTTGCTATGTCTTGAACAGAGTACCTTTTAAAGGATCATACAAAACTCCATATGAGTTATGGAAAGGTAGACAACCTTCTTATGCATACTTTAAAGTGTGGGGGTGTTTGGCTAAGGTGTCCATTCCTCCACCTAAGAGGACCAAGATAGAACCCAAAACTGTTGACTGTGTCTTCATAGGGTATCCTGAAAATACTACTGCAAATAGAGTTATGGTTGTAAGTTCTGAAATTTCTGAAATTGGTGTGAATACTATTATGGAATCTAGGGATGCTGTGTTTTTTGAAAATGTTTTTCCTTTGAAATCTGAATCTCGCATGATATGTGTTGATCCCCTAGACGTTCCTTCCACTAGTCAGACATCACCTTTAGAGGAAGATGAATTTGAGCCTAGAAGAGGTAAAAGACTTAGAACTGAAAAATCTTTTGGGCCAGACTTCACAACATGCCTAGATGAGACTGATCCACAGACTTATAGAAAAGCCATGACTTCTTCTGAAGCTCCATGGTGGAAAGAATCTGCCATTAGTGAAATGGATCCCATTATACAAAATGATACTTGGGAGATTGTAGATTTACCTCTAGGGTGTAAACCCATAGGTTGTAAATGGATCTTCAAAAGGAAAAGTAAAGTAGATGGAACTGTGGAAAAATACAAAGCTACACTAGTAGCTAAAGGCTATAAACAAATAGAAGGTGTAGATTTCTTTGATACTTATTCACCTGTTACGAGAATTACTTCCATTAGGATGTTAATTGCTATTGTTGCCATTCATAACTTAGATATACATCAAATGGATGTAAAAACAACTTTTCTAAATGGTGAATTAGATGAAGAAATTTATATGGACCAACCTGAGGGATTTATAGTGAAAGGTTGTGAAAACAAAGTTTGTAAACTGAAAAAATCTTTGTATGGTTTGAAATAAGCACCTAAACAATGGCATGCAAAATTTGATCATGTCATGATTTCTAGAGGTTTTAAAATAAATGAATCTGACAAGTGTGTTTATACTAAACTTGTGAATGATGCCTATGTGATTGTATGCTTGTATGTTAATGATATGCTTATACTTGGTACAAACATGGATGTAATTATTTCCACTAAGAGCATGCTAAATGAGAACTTTGACATGAAAGACTTAGGCCCCGCTGATGTAATATTAGGGATGAAGATTAGAATAAAATCTAATGGATATAGTCTTAGTCAATCTCATTATGTTGAATCTGTGCTTAAAAAATATAATCAGTTTGATTGTAAACCTGCTTGTACTCCGTATGATCCTTGTTGTAGACTCAAAAAGAATAAGGGTAATGGAGTTTCGCAACTTGAATATTCACGTTTTATAGGAAGTCTAATGTTTGTACTAGACCAGACATTGCTTATGTTATGAGTAGGTTGAGTAGGTATACATGAAATCCGGGACAGGAGCATTGGGATGCACTTATTAGAGTGTTAAGGTACTTAAGGTACACTTTAAACTTTTGTTTAAATTATGAGAGATACCCTGCGGTCCTTGAAGGATTTTGTGACGCAAACTGGATATCAGACTCAGAGGAGTCTAAGTCTACGAGTGGATATGTTTTTCACTCTAGCGTGCGCGTCTGTATCTTGGAAGAGTTCCAAACAGACATGTATAGCTCGATCCACTATGGAATCAGAGTTTATTGCGTTAGATAAAGCAGGAGAGGAAGCCGCTTAGCTAAGATGCTTTTTAGAAGACATTCCTCTTTGGCATAGGCCTGTGCCAGCTATATCTATACATTGTGATAGTCAAGATGCAATAGTTAATGGTAAAAACAGCAAATATAATGGGAAAACACAATTCCTTAAAACAACTAATCTCAACTGGCGTTATTTCTGTTGACTTTATGAGGTCTAAGGAGAATATCGCGGACCCTTTTACGAAAGGTTTGTCCAAGGAGATATTTATTAATGCATCGACGGAGATGGGGCTTAAGCTCATCAATTAAACTTGCCATGAAGGATACTCAACCTTGCTGACTGGAGATCCCAAGATCAAGGTTTCGAATGAGACAACTAATTTGTGGTGGGTTAAAGGAAACACTATCAGAGAATTTCATTCTCTGTCCCTTCCCTATGGTGTAGACGTGATAGTGTGACTGCATGTGAGGATGAATTTTTATTAAGTCTTAATGAGTTATATAGTTTCAATTTAAGATTGAAGTGGGGTGTAGCACTAAACACTCTTGATAGAACTCATCTATCTGAATGAGGAAGTGGTTCGCTTCCTTTGAGAATTGAGCTGATTATCTAGAGCATTCTGAGAAACGGGATACGTCCATGGCCAAAATGGACACAATGACACGAACTTAACAGCACCTAGAGAGATATCACGCGTGGAAGTTATTGATGAACTACACCAAACGATGGCAGTTCAAGATATCGCGTGTACTGTCCTTTAAGTAGTTCCGGTAATTTCTCACTAAGTAAAGGTTCAAGACCTTATGGACACCTATTGCGTAAGAGTTATTTCTCGCTTTCTGATTATCTAATTTTTATCGGGTTTTCATTCATGTGGGGGATTGTTGGAGAAAAATGAACTTTAAAATGAATTTTAGTCTTGGTGGGAATGGACCTTAGGACCTAGTTGTCACTAAGGGTGAATAGCTTATTTTTCACTATTGTGAATGAAGAACATTTAGTCCCACATTGAAGAGACTAGAGATGAGTTCTCTCCTTATTACCACAAAAATTGCAACTAAGGGAGGACCCCTTGGGTTTAAAAGCTTTTGTGGTTGCGGCTTACTACTATCCACACTATATTGATAATACGGATAATGTCCATTTTGAAATTCAGTCAGATACTCATTGTATTGGTCCTCATAATAGCAGTTCGACATTTTCTGATAAAAACTTCCTAGTATATTTACAAAAAATCTAAGAAAATAAATCCTAACAGGAAGGGGGTTCTAAATAGAAACAAACAAGGCCGACTCAACCAAATCAAACCTATTGAATCTAGCAAACAAAAAACATAATGGCTCCACTTATATTGTTTCTAGACCAGCTTCTATTCTTCCAAAAGGCAACTAGTTAAAGTTTTAGCAAATCTCTTAGAACGATCCGAATTAGATTAAGTCGAATAGAAACAGGATAAGCTCTAAGGAGCTTTGATAACCCTGCCTCTTTGGCAACGTTTCCTTGGGTTACAAGGCGGCTTGAATCTACTTAAAATAATCTTCCTGAACTTTGAGTTAGGCTAACAGAGTAACCAATATAGTCATTTTGAATGACTTTCTTATAAGCTCGTTACCCTATTGGTCTTTTTCTAGTCAAAATTTTAAGCTTAGGTTCGCGTTTGATAACGTGTTCCTAAAGCGGGCAAGAATGAAACGGTGATGAAATCTGAGTCCTTATCTTATCTGGCCAGTCCTTTCCCTTTACTAGAAAAGTAAATCAGTATTCAGGTCCTCAGCATATATGCATTACAAAGGCGTCCAGAAAACCCACTGACAGGGGATTCGTGGGTGGTTAGAGTCTTACCTCCCGTTTTAGACAGGCAATGAACCGTTGAAGTCGACTCAAGCTCCCGACTCCTATGTCAGTGTACGAACCCGAGGGGGAGAGAAATATCGTAATTGTCGTCCTTCCCTGTGCAGTTTATATCTAATTACCCTTCCGTAGGGTTTAAAAATAACAAAGTCCAAAAGTCCCCAAAAAATAAAGCCCAAAGTCCAAAGAATAAGTCCAAAAATAAAAGAAAAATTACAAAAATAATAAAAGATTTCCTAATACAATTTTCTAAAATAAAAATAAATAAAACCCTAAAAATTAAATAAAATTAAATAACTAAAAAATAAAATAAATTGTCTTCTTTTTCTGTTCTTTTCGATTTATCTTTGACTCCAAGTCTTTAATCAATCAATATAATCTTTGGCTCCAATTTCTTTTTGATCCAAAACCTGTAATACAAAGAAAAATACCAAAGAAACGTAAAATATAAAAAATAAAAATAAAATAAAAATCTAATTATACTAACTAAACCTAAAAACAAGTCCGCGTCGGCGGCGCCAAAAACTGATGTGTTTTAGAATACTGGTAAATAAGGTTCAAACTCTCGAACTTGTGAAGATTGATTTTAGATTTAAAAACTGATTTTAAGCTAGAAAATATACACAGAAGATGAAAATAATATTCAAAAATATTGAGGTTATGGATTTCACCATTAACCACTTTTAATTGATTCCAAAAATAATAATTCTAAACAATTCTAGCTTAAATAAGTGACTCTAATTTTTGCCAAAGGTAGATTTTTAAAATATCAATTATAAATCACAAGAATGGCTCATCAAAAGCTCTAGGTCCCCGCATAAACCATCAAATAAAATCACAATCAATTAAGAAAAATCATAATTTCAATTAGAAATAATGCAAAAGTCATAACAGAATTATTAAAAGTTACCAACTAATCATGGAAAAATGGCTTCCTTCTTGCCTCAATGATGGGGTTTAGCTCATCTTGCTCAAAACACCCTCAAAAGATTGGTACATAGCTCAAAAAGTATTTGAAAGATGAAAAATAATAACACAGGTGGTTCGCAACGGTGTAACGGCGTTGCGAATCACACTGTTACAGAAAAAAGTGTTTTCAGCTGAAGATAAACATTGCAAATGTTAAGATATCCGTTGCAGATGGGTTGAAAAAACCGTTGCAGCTGAAGATTAATGTTGCAAAGACGAAGATATCTGTTGCAAATGGGTTGAAGAAACCGACGCATATTCCCTGTTCTTCACGTCTTCAGCAACAACATAAACAATTTTCTTCTGTTTTCTTCCCGAGCCTCCCCCCATGTGATTTTTGTTGTTCTCTTTGCTATTTATAGGCTCAGAAAACCCTAATAACTTATCCTTAATCGATAAGGACTCAATTCTTAAACCAAAACAAACTCAAATTCCTCCAAATCCGTAATCAGAGAGGAAATATATTCTCCGACCAATTCACGTTAACTTCACCCATTTTTTACGGAGAGAAACTATTTGTTTGACGTATTTGAATGCGTTTTGACTATTGCTTCTTGTTATTATATCCAAATCATCCTTTAATCCCTTAAAAATCGTTTCCAAATAAATCAGGGACTCTCGGGTTTATGTGAAGAAGAATTCCCGCCTTTTTCGGGTTTTGAATCAAAATAAGAGGGAAATGCCCTTATCCAACAGATGGGTGCCTTTAAAATTTTCACTGTGTGCCTTTAGTAATTTTTCTGGGTGCCTTTAACAACTTTTTGAGCCAATTTTTTCATAAATATTTATTTTCTGAAAATACCTACAAAGACATAAAAACCCATAATAAGTACAAAATAAATGCTAACAAAATAGAGAATGTAGGACAAATAAGACACAAAAATGTGTCTATCAGCTGCCAATGAATTTTTGCATTGAATGAGAATATTATGAGAAAAGTTGGAGTGGGGTTGGTGTTTAGTATAAATAGGAGTCGAACAGAGAGTTTTGGGGACTGGCTCTGCAAGAGAAAAAAAAAATCACAAAAAAATTCTTGCCCGTGATAAAGATGAAGAAACTGCTGCTAAAAGGTTAAAGAAACCGTGGCCAAAAGTTTGAAGAATCTGTTGCTAAAGCTTTTAACCTTTGCAATGTTTATCTTCAGTTTGCAACACTTGATTTGTAATAGCGAGTCTGTAACATCCATACACTTGCAAACTCGCTGCTTTTATTATTTTCTTTTCTTTTCATCTTTGTAAATACTTTTTGAGCCATGAATCAATATTTTGAGAGTGTTTTGAGCATGATGAGATAAACCCCATCACCGGGATAATGGAGGAAGCCATATTTCACAATTGTGTGGTAAATATATATAATTCTTTTACGACTTTTGCATTAATTTAATTTGATTTATGAATTTTATTAATTGGTTGTCATTTAATTTGATGGATCATGCTTAGCTTAAGTGTTTTGACGGTCCATATTTAAGATTTAGTGCCAATGTTTTTAAAATCTACTTTGGCAAAGAATCAAAGTCAATATTGTTTCATTATCGGAGCTATAATTGTCTAGAATTAATATTTGAACCACATGAATGTGAAAAAGGGTGGAATCCTGAGTCCCAGTTTCTCGTAATATTATTATCATCTTTTGTTTATTTGTTATTTTAGTATTATAATTAAAATTAGGTCTAAAATCAAGTCTCAACAAGTCCGAGTGAACGATACTTTCTTACCACTTCTACAACCACATCAATCAACAATTTATAATTGTTGATACCTGAAAAATGACTATCCATGGATAAGGGGAGTCATTTCTACTAGATGGGCCTGAGTTCATCACTACCTTAGGAGCTTAGGAGTTAAGCCCAAATACTTAGGAATATTCCTATGGAAATATGAGGGCATAAGAGAAATAAGAAGAGAAGCTAAGGGTGAGAATTAGTAGATGGAACTTTAGCAATAATAAGGGGTTAAAGGGAGATATATGTCAGGAGGTGATAAAGAAGGAAAGTCTATAAAAGGAAAAAGGGATAGTACAAAGAAAGGATTCTCTTTTTTTTTTCTCTACCCATAGAAGGAAAGGTGTAATCATTGATGTGGCTAGGATTGGTCTCCCCTTTACCTATTTACCCCTAAAACATTTAGCGACCACAGTGGGAGGCTCGTATCTAGTCCAGCAAGATGCACTCAGGGAAAGACACTCCAGTTATACCACCCAACCAACCGACTAACGATGAAGTAATAATAGAAGACACAAGTGGTGACGACGAGCCACTAAGACAATCCATAGTCAACACGCCAATCATACAAACGGCTCACGCGGAAAAGGTAGAGACACTGGTCAACAAGAATAAATAACAACCAAAGAAGGGTGCTCAACAGAAGCAAACTTTACATGATATGCAAACTGAGATGAAAAGGCACAATCGGCGTCAAAAGGAGCTTCAGAAGCTTATGAGACAAGCGGAAGAAGAAGTGGCGGTTACAAGGAAAACACCAGATGGATAGGGATCCTCCCGAGGAGCATCACAGGAGGCGATCGCCAAGTAACTGGAAGAACATTACAGAGTAGTCAAGCACGATACCTATGATTCCATGAATACCCCATACTCAGTCGAGGTAGTCGAGTATCAGTACCTGGAAGAGTATACGTCTCCCAAGTTCAAGATCTACGATGGACGGGGAAACGCTCGAGAACACCTTAGTCGATTCTTGTCAACAATGAATGTGTACGCATCCGACGGAAAATTGTTCCTAAGAGAATTCCCTAAGTATTTATCAGACATAGCTTTCACCTGGTATAATAACCTGAAGCCCGGAAGCATATAGTCGTGGTCAGCAATGAGTACGTTGTTCTTAAGAAGGTTTTATTCAGCAAAGAAGAAGGTCGTGATGATTGATCTCAGCAAGTGTAACCAAAGAATGGGGGAGTAAATCAGAAAATTCATCACGCGATTCCAGAAACTCTCTCTCGAGTGTCATGAAGACAACAAGAAAGAAACTCTGGTGGAAATATGTGTGCTCGGAATGACACTTATGTTCAAGTGGAATCTTGCCAACTTTAAGTTCCATACGTCCATAGAATTATAGGAAGTGGCATCTAGAATAAAAGACTGCGAAGACGTTCTGAGCCTAGGTAATATGGATTACACATGGAAACATATTCAGTCAATACTACGTCAGTAACAGCATTCAGCAGTCGCGCTATGATCAACCCCGACGCAAAAAGGCCTCCCGTGTTTTATCCCTACAATGCAGGGCGAGGTAACATAGGACCTAGAACGGATCTACATCAATTACTTCCCATACCGTGTAGCCGGGAACAAATCATCGGCCTGCTCGAACAGTGGGTGGTGGATATCAATAAGTTTGAAAAAAAATGTTAGATACTGCCATTACCATCACCGAGTGGATCACCCGACTCAGAAGTGTTTCTCTTTTCGCGTCATCTTTCATCCAAAGAGAAACGCAGGAGAAATTGAGATGGGAAGCCAAACAATCAACGAAAATCCACTCCCCCGGCACCAGGTTATGATGTTATCACACAACCCAATGGAGGACATCTGGAGACCCTAGGAACCGGTAGAAGAAGAGGCGTACGAAATAGAGGAAGAGATCTCGGGATTTGACAATACCGAAGGCAAAGCTAGCAAGTTTGCCAAAAAAATCTTGGCTCAACAATTTTTCGACTCGCTATGTTTCAGCGAGAACCAGACTCAAGAAGCGGCAAAAGCCATCGCATCAATAACGACTGGTATCCTATATAGCCCGACACCTAAGTGGGAAATTACCTTACAAGAGCGGCAGAGTGCAAATCGCCCTTGTTCGACCACTCAACTAAATACCACAATAGTCACAAGAGCGACAGAAGGAAAAACGCCCATGTTCGACCACTCAACTAAATACCACAATGGTCACAGGAGCGGAAGAGGGAAAAGCGCCCATGTTCGACCACCCAACTAAATAACACAATGGTCACAAGAGTGGCAGAGGGAAAAACACCCATGTTCGACCACTCAGCTAAATACCACAATGGTCACAAGAGCGACAGAGGACAAAGCGCCCCTGTTTGGCCACTCAACTAAACACCACAATAGGTCACAAGAGAGGAAGAAGGCAAAGCACCCCTTTTTGACCACTCAACTAAATACTACAATGGTCACAAGAGCGGAAGAGGGCAAAACGCCCATGTTCGACCACTCAACTAAATACCACAATGGTCACAAGAGCGGCAGAGGGAAAAGCGCCCATGTTCGACCACTCAACTAAATACCACAATGATAACAAGAGCGACAAAGGGCAAAGCACCCCTGTCTGACCACTTAACTAAACACCACAATAGGTCATAAGAGCGATAGAGGGTACAACATCCATATTTGAATGGTCACGCTAAACACAAACTTGTTAATCACAAGTGGCAGGGGACACAACATACTTTAAACATCCTGACCAACGCGTCCTATCAAAAAAAAAGAGGGGGAGAGAAGAAGAAAAAGTATCACAACATACTCGAGCAAAAAGGAAATATACAACATTCGTATAACATTATGACGGGTATAAAAAGTAAGTAAAGAAATTCCCACGTGCGACTCAGATACACAGTCACGGGAGCTAAATTTCGCTCATCACGTTTCATTTCCTCATGAGCGTTGACGAATGATTCCAAAAGGGTCGCACAATCGCCGTCTTTAGAACCTAGAGCATCGGCATAGAGATCCATACTATGCAAATACAATGAATGACTGACAACAAACACAACTGTAAGGGCCTCCACAAGGAGAATGTACCCGTTCACATCGGCCATAAGGATGGCCCTTTTAAGATTACGAATCTCCAACTTCAAGTCGGATACAACTACCCGACCAGTTCGAGCAGAAGGAGTATCTGTCATAATGCACACACAAAAAAAGATCTCATTATATAGAGAATTCGATGAAGAACATTACACTGACCAAAAGAAAACTACTCTCTCTAAAACGACAGATATATGTACAAAAAAAAATCAACAATGCTTGAAATAACTTGCCCTTAAAACACGTCTTTATTCCCAAGGAAGAGCTTACAGCGCCGCCTGAGCCGAGTTGAGAGCTACTTCTACCACTTGCAAAGATCAAAACACTTTAATACATTAGAAGTAAGTTGTAACACGACGTTCACGATAATAGCGGTGATGTTCAAAAAATAAAGGAGGGAGCAACCGACCCTCATGACGCGCTTCTTGTAAAAGACGATCCGCGTCTGTAAAGCGGGAATGTGAGTTACTATTCTCATGATCAAAATAGTCAAACACAACACTCAACACATTAGACATCTGAGTCAATCGAGTGATCTCCGCTATCAAACTAGCCCGCGCCATATGCTAAAAGGGAAGATAATATATATTACGCCACAACAGATGAAAAACAAGAGGACAATAAAAGATCAAGGTTAAAATTAACCAAATAAGGAAAGAAATATAATAAACACGAGGGTATGGTACATCTATACATTTAATACCACATTTAATGAAGCATTAAAACACCAATAAGCATTGGTAACATTCTAGGGAACATCAAGAGGATTATAGGATTAATCGTCCTAACTAGCGATCACTGCGCGACAAGCCTCTATCTCTCGGTCTAAATCCCTCATCATAAGAATAGGTTCATCGTACAGCCGAGTATCTAAATAGCGCCGAGTGACTGCTTCATTATGCAAACGATGAACATCCTGAAGAACCGATCAGAGGCACTGGCACTACGATCAATCTCAAGAGTCGCATCATGCTCCCTAAAAGCAACCCGTATGGCAGAACGACGACTCATCCTATGGGTCATCAATAGCCCCACTTCATCTTTCAGCACTCAAAGTTATGTTAATTCATCCCGCTTATCAAGCGGTGCCACGAGGGAAGGCACGACAGCCATGGTCAAAGTATATCTGTGAAGTTGATGAGACATGATCAAAGGAAAGAGACAAAGAAAAGGGGGGAAATGTGTATAATGAGGAAAATGAGAAGGAAAAAGAAAGGTTTAAATAGAAAAAGCAACAAATATTTATTACCACATGGTCAACAAAGGACAGTTACAAAAATAAATGCTCATAGGAATCACAAATCCCTAGAAAAGATACAATAAAAGACACTACCACAAACTAATCGTCCGACTCTGCCAACATTGCACGGCAGATTTCTATTTCCCGATCTAAATATTTTATCATAAGCACAACCTCCTGATACTGAGATTTGGCAGTACACCGCCTCGCATGAGCCCCAGAAAGCAGCCAATTAATATCACCCATAATACGATCATCAGCATGAGCTCTCCGAGCAAGTTCAAACATTTCATGCTAATCTCCCCAAGCGGCATCCATGGCAGCCTGATGAGCTAATCTATGAGTCATTAACATCCCTACTTCGTCTTTCACCACCAGTAGTCGCTCGAGCTTTTTACGCACGTCTGAGGTCATGACAGTAGCGGCTACCAGAACCATGGTTAAGGTATACCCATGTAGCTCGTGAGCCATTCTTCAAAAAAAAATGAAGGGAAAGAAAGGATAGAAGCAGATACTAATGCAAAGATAAAAAGAATACTTAAATAAGAACAAACACCACGCAAAAGTCAAGGCACGTAATTCAAGAGAAAAAACTTTAAATAGGAATCCAGGACAGATATAACCACGTGTCCAGAAAATAGACGAAGCATTTAATTACAAGATAATCACGAGATAAATTACAGCTGCAACTATAACAGTCACGACTAAAAAAATAAAATAAAATAAAGCAACTGCAACTACAACTTCTACATCCCAACAACGCGGAGAACTCAGAGTAGTTTAACAGTACGAGGGATATCTTGATCAAGTCGTCAACGCATCTTATTAGCTTCCATAAGAATGCGTTCAGCTCGTCATTGGCCAAGCCGTATACACACATCGCCGCTTCATAAGCTTCATAAGCACTAACAGCCAAATCATGAATGGTGAATTCCTGATAGATAAAACCCGCCGTATAACATCGATCGTCCACTTCATTGCGAGCGATGTACGCGGCTTCCCATCGCGCTTCAGCCTCAACTCTATCATCAATCAATCGGTATAGTTTTTGTTCCAAATTGTGAATAAGAGCAGCTGCCGTAGGGTAAACCATCGGGAAGGATTAAAAAAAATTAGAACAATACGAACATTATTTATAAACAGACAACCCCCATTATAACAAAATATCCTGAAATTCAGGTTCCACTAATAAATAAACATACAAACCAAATTAAATTAAATATCAAGAGTATAAAAACCACTTAAGATAGTCAAAATGTCAGTAAAAGTCAGCAAAAGAAAGAGGAGAAAGGAAGAAGGAAGCCGACCAAATCCAAGATAAGCACAAACATATTTCAAACACTCAATACCAAAGAGAATAAACTTAGACTTCCTCAAAAGCGGCCAGATATCGTTTTTCTTCTCGAGGTCCTCATGCACCTGGGTCAGAGCAGCTTCATCCTCAAGAGCCTCCTGCATAGTTGATGAAACATTGGAAAGAAGCTTGTTCAGAGCAGTCCACTTTTCTTTAGCCACTTTAGTCAGACACTTTAGGATTTGCTCTAGTTCGGCGATTTGATCTGGAAGGGTTGAATGCATATCAAACTTGCTCTTCAGTATACCCAGCAATTGGGATAGCCACGCTATGGGAAACTTGAGACCTATGCCAGGTTGGATGGAAGATTCCCATACCTTCAGCTTACCAACATCAGGAGGAGTATCACGAACTCTGGAAATCCCTTCCGCAGCTTCAAACAAACCTTTATTCATAAAGAATAAAGCCTTCATATCCTGAATCATACCCTCTTTCACCATATGAAAAATTCGCTCGACAATCATCCTGTAAGTGGCGGCAAAGTTCGAGGGAACCCAAAATCTATGCACTAATCTATGGTTCTCAGTCTCCCTGGCTTCGTCGGCACTTATGACTGAAGGGTAGCAAAAGGAAGGATCTTCCGGTTTATCTAATAGGGCATACGCGTCGGTTTCTTCTTGAGTAGCTAGGAAAAAATCATTCCCTACAATCCGCGCATGTTTAACATTGCTCGTGACACTTGAGGCATCTTTTTTAAACGCGGAATTGCTACATCTCTTCTTCATAATCTTGAGAAAAAAAAAGGGGGAAAGAGTATAGAGCATCTAAAAAGTGAATACAAATGAATGAATAAAACTAACCTCAGAAGGTTGGAGATTAGGAGACGACACACGAGCAGGAGAAGGTTTTTAATGGTCGGAAGGAGGATGAGAAGAACCCGAAGACGACTTCGAACCACCAGCGGAACCTTAAAAAAAAAATAATAAATATAGCAAAAACACGAAGCAAACATGCGATATGGTAGCAAAATGGACGTATAAACAAGAAAAACAAAATATATGCCTTATCACCAGACCAAAAAGGACAAACACGAAATAAAGAAAGTGACACGTGGAAAGAAAAAAAGACAATAATTACCAGAAGGACAAAATATGAATAAGAAGATAAGCTAAGGGTGAGAATTAGTAAATGGCACTTTAGCAATAATAAGGGGTTAAAGGGAGATATATGTCAGGAGGTGATAAAGAAGGAAAGTCTATAAAATGAAAAAAGGATACTACATAGAAAGGATTCTCTTTTTCTTTCTCTATCCATAGAAGGAAAGGTGTAGTCCTTGTTGTGGCTAGGTTTGGTCTCCCCTTTACCTATTTACCTTAAAAAAATAACATATCCAAAAGTCGGAAAAAAAAAACAACTATAGCTACTTAAATAGAGATCCTAGTAAGTGTATTACTTTTTACAAATTCCACGGAAAGATCCTTCATTACTCAAATGTTTCTAGACAATCTAATGGTCCAATCATCTTCAAATTTTATTTGAGTATATCCAACATAATTAAATATAACATATCTAAAATTTGCAGAAAACCAATGGCTCAAACAAAATATATTGATTTACAAGATCGTCCTGGAAAGTGGAAGATTACATCATATTACCAAACTATTCATATTTAATTCACAATAATTTGGAACTAAACAAATCCAAAGCACAATAAAATATAAGACACAAATCTACAACTTTTGTTTAGTCCACAAATAATTCTAATATCATCAAGGCTTCCTAAAAGGGTCAAGATCATGAAAAAACGAATCTGTCCAGAAATTTCAGAAAAACATCACCAAGTTAAAAGATATATTCAACGATGAATATTCGGTGGATTATCTTCAAATTTTAACCAGAGATACCTAAGCATGTTAATTATTAACAGGATAAATATGATCATCGATCAGAAATATAGAACTACACAAATAAATTACCGAAATTTAACTGTACAAAACTATACTAAAATTGAAATCACGTACAAGAAAAATCACCCAAAGAGAAAGGGATTTAGCACTCTACATTTATTAGCTAAAATTCCTCTTGATTCTCCTTAGGTTTCCCTTCTAGAAACCCCAAGCTCCATTTCCTTCTCATTCTCCATAGTATTTTTTTTTGTTTTCTCCTCTTTCTTCTTCCTTCCCTTCTCTTTTTCTTTCCCAGTGTCTCCCCCACTAACTAAAGACTAACCCATGAGAAAAATAGGGATTTTGAGGTGGAAATTCGTCCAAGACCCTAATGTGCCCGTAACAGGCATGGATTTTTGGGCTTAATTTTGATATGTTCACTATTTTGACCATATATTGAGCTTTGAACCTCGGATTTGGGTGATTCAAAAGGCTATGGTCTCATTACAAAGCCCTATATCATATACCTCATAGTAAAACCGAATTCAAATTCAAATGTTTGGATGCCTCTCATCCCCAATGGGACTAAACGGATTGATATTCTTCTATGCACATCCAAGTTAATTTAGTTTAATGAATTTGGCTATTAAATATGTAAATTTCAGGATTTTATGGAGTATCAAAAATGAACTCTAATAAAATGAATTTACATAATTACCTCGTTACAAGAATTATGAAAATACCCATGGGATAAAAAAATACATAATTAACCTCAAATCTGGATGAGTTGGCATTACAATTGTGATCGAAGGGATATGAGTATAATTTTTTGGCAACTGGATATGAACCTGATCGAAGCGAAAAGAGTACAGTTGTGGGTAGCTAGAACAGAGTTGAACATGCATATGTTGCCTCATTAAAACCTTGACAAGAAAAACCCGGTGGGAAAAAACCCTGACGAATAAAAAATTGCAAGTAAAATACCTTTTACTATGATGCTCCCCTGATAAGTACTTCAGTTAAATCTTGGTGTGCAAATCTTTAAGTCGAGACTTCCCAATTTCGATAAATAAATTTCTTGAATGCAGAAGATTGTTATTCTTTCGTGAAGAAAATTGCTAGTTTCTGAAGTCTTCTTTTGAGTTAGTCTTCTAATAGTAGTATTCTTGAGCCTTCATGCTTCTTTAAATACATTGAGGACTTGTGTCTTTGATTTCTAGCTTCTCAGAGATAATTTGCACAAGTAGTTGATGTAGTTCTTCAACAAGGCCAGTACGTAGATTTATTACCGTAAGTGAACAAAACTGTTTTTTTGGTCATACCTTACGTGGATCAGAATGACATCCAAATTCCCAAGGGCTTGTTATGTTTATTTGGTTTAACAAAATGACCTAGTTAATGGCGGGAATCCACCAAATAACCGAAATTGAAACAACTTATCTTGGATGACCACCATGTTCAATAAATTGCCTCACTAAACCTTGCCAGTAAAATCCAATGGGACGAAATATGGACGAAGAAAAAATAACACAATATCAATATTTTGAAATTAAACGTCAATGAGATGTTGCCTCATTAAAGCCTTGTCAGGAAAACTACATGGGACAAAACCTGAAACGAAGGAAAAAGAGTACAACTTTTGACGTAATTATGGATGTTAACTCAACTATATGAGTATTACAGAAAACAAGCATCAAAATAGAATTTATCTATTAACAGACAAGTTTGATACAAGCATAATTCTGAAAATGCAGATCAAGAAGAAAAAAATGATACTTAAATGTGGATTTTAGTGTTTTTAAAGACTCATTGAGAGAACTATAAAGTTGATATCATCAACTAATCTGGATTTTGATACTTTGAAAAACTTTTAAAAAAAACTTAAAATATTGTTGAACCTGATATAATCGAGTCAGAGGACTTCCTAAATATAATTTGAATCCTCCAAGGATTACAAATTGGAATATGTTAACTTACCACATGTATTGTGTGAATGCAATACGATTCCTTCAAGGACTACCACACTAAATGCATTATACAGGGTGAACAAAGTATTATTAAACAAACCTAGGCTTTGAAAGAGAGGAAAAAAAAAACTCAAATAGTTTTTACAACGATCATATTTCTCATAAAACGCATAAAGACTACACCAACCTGTAATTTTAAGAATTCGGGCTTGCACGTTTAAGGTGTTAAGTCTTGGATCTAAATATTATGTTATTCAAGATATCTTAATCCACCATAATTGGGATTTTATGGCGACCAATCACATTTGTCGATGTTCCTCTGCAGAGGGGTTCATAACCACCACCATTTGTTATTTCAGTAGCTATTGTATAATTGATTAGTCGACAATCATTAGTTTACCATGATACCACACAATTCTATAATATATGCATATTTTGAATAAATAAATAAATATTTGTTGGTATAGTGCCCACGGACGTTATAAGCCCCTCATCTTCAAACGAGGAGATATTAATTTTAAAAATTTGAATTAAGTTATGATATACTCTATCAGAGTACTATCTGTAGCATGTACTAAAATGCTACATGCTTGATAGACATGATTGGATTTGCGTTTTCAAACAGCATAAGCTTATGGAAAAGCTAAATGAGATATTTTTACGCGTATTTATGGCAGCCCTTTTCGATTGATCATGATGAAAGAGAAACTGATATAAATTTCAAATTAATTAACACCAACTTCTGGTAGTGTATAGTCTCCCCCTAATTATGACGAAATTATTTTAATCTCTTATACTAAAACAAGCTTCAAAAATTATTATCTGATTAATTCGAGAACATATACTCATGGTAATTTCGGGTTTTAATGTACCACATATATTAACTTTTCAAGAACTATGCGTCTTTCGACAAAAAAAATATATTCTACTTGACATATATATTTATTATCGACCATCGATAACTTTTATAACCCAAATTTTATTGTTACAGCCAAAAGCATATAATATATGCAAATAGATCTCCAATGACTTATAGAACCGACAAGATAATAATTCACTTTAGAATGAAAATATAAAAACTTTTTTTATATGAAAAGAAAATGAAATCAAGATCAATATGGTCACTACAAAGGCTAACAAGTCGGGTATGCACCTATGGACCTTTAGTGTCTTGGGATATTCCAACTACAAATTTAGGAGACCATTATCACGAGAAAAAAATCAAAGTTGCTCAACATCCCCCGAGAATGCAGCAATTTAAAACCACTGGTATGTACAATTGGCTTTGTCTTATACCATAATAACAATATTTCATCATTTTAGGGTTGATAAAGATAACCAATTCATAATGGTGTATATGTTTTTTTTTTAAATATAAAAAAATCATTATCATTATTTTTCTTTTTAGAGAAATTTTGGTTAATCAGTAGTTCCTTATAAAAAAAATAGAAGATCAACAAGAATTTACCAAGCTCGAGATTTCTTTATAGAAAAATAAAAATATATAAAGACTTTTGTGATATAGTAAATGATAAAAAATTAAGGTTTTACCTATATACCATCCATACTTTTCCTATTTACCACCCTATCTCCCAATTTCTAAAGTAATTCTACTTTTTCAATTTTTACTTTTTTCTATTTACCATCTACAAAAGTCAAATTAGATTTGACCATAATTATTACCACTCTTATTTATCTTATTATTTTCCTTAATTTTCCTTTTAATTAAAAAATTAATATCCCTAAGTTAAAATTTTGTTTAATTAAAGAAAAACTTACTTATTTGTTTTAAATTTATCAAAACTAGACGAAGGTGTTCAATTTTTTTATATATTCAATTTATCAAAACTAGATGAAGGTGTTCAATTTTTTTATATATTCAATTTATTAGTGAAATGATATCAGGTTACACACAAAACATTAACCATCCAGAATACGACTGCCCAGAACCATGGTAGTGGTCTAGAATACGAATCCTCAGAACCGTAATAGTCGTTTATAATAAAACGACTATAAATTTCGATGTTTATGGATGCTTTTTTGACTTTTATTCATCAATAATTAATGGATTAAGAACAGTCGTAGTTGTTCAGATTACGACTTTCCAGAACCTTCTTTGTCGTCCACAATTTCACGACTAAAAATTCGAACTTACTGAGTAGTTTCTGAAACTTGAAAATCAAGGTTGTGGGATCATTTAAAACTATACAATTTTAAATTTTGACCATTTTAAAAATATCTAAAATCAAATAAAAATGAATATAATTAAAATCAAATCAAAAAATAGAAGTAAAGAATTAAGAAAGAATGAGTAAAGGTAGTAGTCGGTGGGTGGAGATGGGGTAGAAGAAGATGGTCGATGGTGGAGATGGGAGGAAAAAATTATTTGTAACTTAGGGTTTTATTCTTTTTTAGGTCCTGGAATAGTTTTATTATTATGTATAAACAAAAAGTCATAAGGTGATATTTAGGATTTATGAAAAAATTATGAGTGGTAAATAAGATAAGTGGATGTGGAATTAATAATGGTGCCATATAGGAAAAGTACGGATGAAAAATAGGTGAAACCAAAATTAATATAGCCTTAAACCTGCAAGGGGAATCCATACTTAGTATATAACTATTAATAACGGATATTCCTTTTGTGTACCAACCGATGAAACTTTAACAATACCATCAAGGCAAGGATAAATGTTCGAACAAGTGAAAAATACGTCAATATAATGTGCCACATAAATTAATTAAACTCATACCATATAAGTGTTTATTCAAAGTCACGGATGACTTAAAATGAATAAGATAATCAACGTGCTTATAAAAATAAAAATAAAAATACACCTAGTTAAAAAAGTAGGAATTACTAGATGATCCAATCTAAAGGATCCGTTTAACGAGTGGTCCATCCACCTGACCCATATACTCGTTAGTCCAAAATCGTGTTTTTGAACCAATTTTTTTTCTTTCTCTGATCCATTCACGTGCGATTGTTAGATGGGTGATTTATATATATTCCATTCGTACTCATTCCTCTAAAATCAATTCAGTTTTCGGAATTTTCAGATTTGTTTTTATTCTTCTTTGTTGGTGTTTTTAGGGTTTTGTTTTGAAGATCGAATTCGGTGCTCTATAATCACATCCAACTCCATTCGTCCCAGGTAAGTTATATAATAAAGTGACGGTGAAGAAGAGAAGCAAGTGATGGTGAAGAAGAAGAAGTAGATCTGAGAATAAATCTAAGATGAAGAAGAAAAAGATATAAATTCATCAATTTTGGGTTTTGGTTTAGACTTTTTAATCTTCTTCTTCATCTGTGGGGTATGTAATGTGATATATGTATTGTAGGATCATCATGAGAACTAGGGTTTCTTCTACTAATCTGGGAGTGATATCTTATTTTATGTAGAAACTGTTCTTGTACGACTTTTATTATTTTTCTTCTTGTTTTCATCATTTTTCTTGTTTAGATATGGGCATCTCAGTACATATCAGTACATATCAATAGTATTCAAGCATAAATTAGGTTTTTACATATGGATATGTATTGTTTGCTGGGTTCTACTTATTTTACTTCTTCTTCTACTTCTTCTTATACTTCTTCTATTATTATTCATTTAATTCTTCTAGTTGTAACCATTTTTGTTGATGATTTCTTCAGATTTCAGAAGAAACCAGTTTTGATATGGGTTTTTGTTGATGATTTGTTTGAATCCTCTGTTTTGATTTTCTATTTTTGTATCTCAGTACATATCAATATGTACTATTGGGTCATACACTTTTTCCTTCAGTACATATTTTTTTCCAGTATATATCAATATGTACTGTGGGATCATACACATTTTCCTTCAATACCTATTTTTCTTTCAGTACATACCAATATGTACTGTTAGATCAATATGTACTATGAGATCATACATTTTTTTCCTCCAATACATATTTTCCTTCAGTACATACCAATATGTACTGTAGGGTCATACACATTTTCCTTCAATACCTATTTTCCTTCAGTACATATCAATATGTATTGTTGGATCAATATGTAATGTGGGATCATAAACTTTTTACTCCAGTACATATCAATATGTTTGAAGGATCAATATGTACTGTTTTTGGCGACTAATAGAGTTCTTCTTCTTTTGTTCTTCTACTACTTCTTTTCTTCTTCTCTTTTGTTGGTGGCGCATGAATACTATTTTCTTCTTCTACTAATTGATTTCTTCAATTTTGGTGAAGGAGCATGATATGAAAAAAGATATGTTTTTGTTGATGATTTTGATTTTGATTTCGTTTTTCGTTGATGAATATTTGGTATTTCAGATCTGTTTTGTTGTATTTTCGTTTAGGTTTTTCGTTTTAATGAAAGAAACATAGAGAAAAGTTGTTTCTCTAATATCCGCATGTACAATAAAAAGGGCAGTCAGGTCTCTTTGCAAGACCAAAACATTTTTGGACCTCCGGTTAAATGTTTTTTCTGGATGGACTATAGATAAAACGTATCCTACTTTTCTGGACCAACCAGCAAATTACCCATTAAAAAATATAAAATTAAACGGGTCAACTTTCGTTGCTTGTACCACTTATGCGTCGATCATATAGTCATTTGATTATTAAGGTACCCACGTCTATAAATAGAGTTGGTCATCAACGCGCCATATTTAGGTTAACCATTCCAGCTCTGGAATCTTAGAGGTGTCCGGATACTAATGTTTTTCGTCCAATCCAATATCAATATACACTGACATTTTAAACTAGTATTATAAGGTATAAATCAATACAAACAAATTATATTTATATATAGTCGAAACAGATCCATCATCCATATATCAAGATTTCTTTAAAAAAAAAACCATCCTTCTTTTACCGATAATGGTTGTAATTGTAATATAGCAATTGTATAAGATGCATCGAAAAACGATAAAATAGTCAAGTAGAGAAGTCATTATTTTACGTTTTTGTTAAGAAAAACTCTTGTTGCAAAACAGGCATGGAATTAATAACCTTCCAAAACTTTTGAGATGTAACTACGAAATCTAAATCTCATGCAGCATGATCAACCGGAATTTTATTTACAAATAAAAAATATGTTAAGCTATTTTGCGACAACATCTAGTTACACCAATATTCATAGCTAAAAAAACCGATGTATCACAATCAAACTAACAATATACATAAGTATGTATATGTTAATGCTTGTATTGTCAAAAAAATTGTATTGAAATAAATAAATTTTTTTTTAAAAAAAGCTCGGTGATTAGAGTTTGTTGATAACATATTAAACTAGATTGCAGAGAATAAAAGATACAAAGTAGAGAGGAAGCAGGAGAGAGGATTTTATTAATGTGTGTGTAAACAGAAGAATAAAATCTCTATTTATATAGGGGTAGGCACATGGCCATCTTAGTAAATAAACGTTTAATCCTAGATATTACCCTTATAATAGATGTTTATAACAAGAAGTATATCATTTCTAAATTTTTACTATTTTGATATCTATAAGGATGTAATAGGAAAAAATACTTAAAAGTATCTCTCACTCGTTGTTTGCTGAAGAATTGTAGAAACTTGAAATAACTTAATTTTTATATAAAGGAGGGAATATTATTTAAGAGAATTCCAGTCATCAGAGTTATATTATACCTGCCATCTTAAACTAAATGACACGAGCAAAATGACATTCTAAGACGATATGTTTCACGGTTTCAACAGAATGATGGCAACGA
The DNA here is from genome assembly GCA_023531435.1 of Papaver californicum. Lineage (NCBI taxonomy): Eukaryota > Viridiplantae > Streptophyta > Magnoliopsida > Ranunculales > Papaveraceae > Papaver > Papaver californicum. The sequence continues at coordinate 5,574,186 of JAJJMC010031261.1, read as the reverse complement.
AAACAACTCTGATCCTCTCCAATCGCCTTAGAATGTCCTTTTCCTTAGAAGGAAGAATACCCTTTATGCATTTCTATAACGATAGTTTTATTCTTAGAATAACATCAATAACCCCAAGTCTCTAGAAAATATTCATGGAAGAATTATGCACTTACACCATTATGTGATGTTTACGAGTGTAAAATATCATGATAAGATGATTTGACTGTAACGCATCCGTTCTTGGTCTTGGTCCAACTTTGTATATCTTCATATACCAGCACTTCTTAACATTATTGATAAGCTTTGACACAAATTTGTAGTTCAAAGAATTGATAACATTCTCATCGGGGAAAGAGGAGTGTTCATACTTAGCACCCATTTATCTTTCTAAATCTGGATTCGATGCCTTTACCCGAAGGCCAAAACCTAAACCTTTAAATGAATTCAAATTCACCATTAATGCTTCTCCAACTCCAGTAATATCATGAAAGAGAGTTTTTTAAAATTTTGGCTTTCAAACAAGAAGCCCAGTGATAATTATTACTAGTGCATAGCCTCCAAGTTGATTTTTGCTAAAAGAGCATGATTAAAGAAGCTTAAATCTCTAAAGTTTAACCCACCATCCTCTGTGGATGCGCATATGCTAGACCAAGAAGTAAGATAGGGCCTATTTTTTCTAGTTTTTCCCACCAAAATCTTTGTATGCTTGGAGTTAATTTAGGGATGGAATCTTCAGGAATCTTGAAAAAAATTATTTGATGGAGAGGTATAATATTTAAAACAGTTTCGTTAAAAGATCTGACAGCTTGAGATAACAGCTTACATTTCCACTTGGTAAGTTTTTTTGGTTGCATACTGTCAACAAAATTCTTCAAAGATACATTTTTATTCTCGTGATAAGCATAGGGAAGCCCAAATACTTCTTATTTAGGTTTATTTTTTTCCGCTGTAAAATGTTAGTGATATCTTTGCGAGCACTAAGGCTAAGATTCTTACTAAAGCATATACTTGACTTTTGATAATTCATCAACTGACCAGATTAGCTACTAAAGCGATTTAGAATCATTTGAAGGTGCCTTATATTTGCAAGATCAACTCTCAAAATATCAAGCAGTCATCTATTAAAGGTAGACGACTAATTTTTGAAGTATTTCTTGCAATTTTAATGCCCTTTAAAGTTGAACTTACTTCACCAACGACCATAGCTCTTGAGAAACCTTTCATACCAATAATAAAAAAATAAGAAGAAATAATATCCATGTGTCTAGTTCCCCTAGTTGGATGAAAATGAGGATAAGGGAACCTATTAAGAATAACAAAAATTTCAGTTGTGGTTGCACATACATAAAAGGGCTTTTATGTACATCCCTTTATCTATTGTGTTAGCCTATACATAAAAGGGCTTTTATATCTTTGTATTATTACCCAACTCCAGGTGACTGTAATTTGGCAGGAGCAGGAATAAGTAACACAAAATCACCAGAAGAGGCAGAGGAGTTAGCAATGCTTCAGGCGGCAATATGGGTAAAAGAAAACCATCTCAATCATTTCTACATACAAGGAGACTGCAACAAATTGATCAGATTCATGTTAGGAGACACTAACAGATCAAATGGCAATGTTGTTCTATCCTCAAACAACTGCAAAGATCTTAAAATAATGTGACAATTTCTTGGGTTTAGCTTTATTCACATATCGGGAAATAGGGCGGCAGACATTTTGGCAAAAAGAGGTCGTGAATATTGGGAAAAACAATCTTGATTTTTTGATTTCCCTGCTTTCGTAAACAAGTTTATATTTGTAGAAAAATCTAATATCACTATAAACACATTAGAAAATCTACTATTAATCAGAATTATAATTCTGTTGTAAGCATTTATAGCATGTTCGGTTTAAGGAATTGAAAGCTAGGTAATCCAATTCCTAGGCAATGCGTCCAATTACTTGAACCGAACGGGATAAATCAACTTCATGTAATTAAGATTTTTGATTCCTAGGAATCTGATTCCCTCCAAAATAATAGATTTGCATTGCACTAGTTCAATAGTGCAATGGAAATGGATTCTGAAATAAAGACAAAAGTAATTAAATTACCTCAACCAAACACTAGTTTCTTGGATTTGAGTTTAATTCCAAGAATTGACTACCCCATAATTAAATTCCTAGGATTTCGATTCTTCCACCCGAACGGGTGTTAGAGCAAAAGCATTACAACACATACTAATGGAGATCCCTTGTCAAAGGAATATATTGGTATGGATATCCCAATGCTCTAGCTATTTTAATTATTTTTCTTCCAAATAAAAAAAAAAAGGTTCTTCTCTTCTTCTCCCTAATCGTCCATTCTTCTAGATTTCTTGATTTATAACAAAATCCAGATTTTTGTTGGTTTATTGTCTCTTCAAAGAGAACAGAAATTCAAAAAGAAAGGAACAAACTGACACCACATGTGACCAGAACATTGTCAAGGGAAGCATGTGTGTAGAAACTCTAAAGAGAAGCATTAGGAAAGGCTAGGACGGCAATCGAAGAACAAAGTAAGAAAGAAACGGTGTAAGGGTATACAAACACAGTGGTTTAAACAAGAGGCATAAACCACCAACAGTTCTACCGGTCGTCTTAAATAGGCCATCAAGGTTAGTTATTCTGATTCCCCGATCATATCAGAAAAAGCATGCAGTTTTCTAGACGTATCCTAATGGTTACTGATAATCATATTCATTTATATATCTTCCAATATTTTACAATCGAATACTAGCTAATATTACAACACCGACATAATGACACTTCCACTTTAGATCAATTGAAGAAACTCACTGATCTTTCCATGAAACTGAGACATAATTGCGGGAAGCTTAATTATTACATTTTTGTCTGGAGGAATGTGGATTGCAAACTCATTTCTCGTGGGCTTAGCTAGATACTCCATGACCCTAACGAGAGAACCAATTATTTGGAAAAGGGAGCAAAAGATATATTAAAAAAGTCCAATTTTCTTTATTGCTGAGCAGAATACATAAGCAAGGGGCACAGAAATGCGAGTTGTATAATCTTTGCTAGCATCATAGCTTGGACCGAACCTTAGCGATTAGCTCTCTTCGGAGGATCTTTCCTGAAACTGATTTCGGAACACTACTTATAAATGTTACCCTCTCTTCGGAGGATCTTTCCTGAAACTGATTTCGGAACACTACTTATAAATGTTACCCTACGTAATCTTTTGAACGGTGCTACCTGTAACATTTCACAAATGAAGCACTTATTTGTCAAAAACAACTATACATAATATACTTAATCCATGCAAAGCACTGATGTCATGTGGCTTTCCAGAAAAGGAAGAAATAACATATATCAGATTTAACATTTTCCAAGTTCATAAATTAGGGTAAAAAGAAGTTTGCCGAACCCACCTGGGGTTCAATAAATTTCTGAACATCTACTTCGTTCAATGAGCTGTTGGTCGCACGTACAACATATGCAATTGGGACCTCACCAGCTTCAGCATCAGGATATCTAGAATTGGTAATAAACAAGCTTGAATTGAGATTCTTAATGGGTAATCATTTTTCAACTATTGCGACTTGCTAGCAAGAAAGAATTAGATATTTAAGGATAATCTACTTCTCAAACTTACGGGATGACAACTGCATCTAATATTTCAGGGTGAGAAACTAGCAACCCTTCAAGCTCGGCCGATGCGATCTATAAAAAAACAAGAATATCAATAAATAAGCTTCAACAAGAAGAAACACTGAATGCAAATTGTGTGGTCGGTATAGGGGAATCAGAGAGAAGTTAGTGATGGTCAAGTCTCCTCAAACATAGACAGGGTAACATTCTTATACGTAACATATTTTCGCATGTACTATTCCGTCAAATAATACTCAGACACACCCAAAACTTTTACAGCAAAACAATTAACAAATGAAAAAGAAACCACTCTGGAGATTAACACAAAATATTCTGTGGAGAGGGAACCCATCATGAGTTTTCTTCTCCACAAAAAGTTATTAACTATTCACTGACTAAGAGGTTACCTGAAATCCTTTATACTTGATAAGTTCTTTTATTCGATCGACAACAAAAAGTTGTCCTTGGTCATCAAAATACCCAAGATCTCCAGTGTGGACCCAACCTTGGTTATCTATAGTCAACTTGGTTTCCTGTGGATTGTTGAGATAGCCTGTACATGTTAAAAGCCAGTTAATTATCAATTTATGGTACTAAGGTCCTACATGGCGTGAGGATAACACAAAGGTTCAAAATCGATTAATCTACAAATACCCCTAAAACAAATTGATAATCAGCATGTTCCCCGCATCCTATGGAATTGTAAGACACCATTTGACAAGATACATTGCTTCTAAACAGGCAAAAGCAAGCATTTTTAGGTAAACTCTATCTGCTGTGAGTCCACGGAAGCTCACTTAGACAAGATATATTGCTTATACACAGGCCTTGCACTATATTTCCTGAGAGCCATTTTTAGGTACTTCCCGTTATCAAATTGGCTAAAACATAATTCTTCAGCTAAAATTGTGTAGAGTTCCCTACCCTACCACATATGCAATAATTAACAAAGAAAAACCAATTCTAGACACGGATACACAATAAGCCAATGGACCTCAACATTTAAAACCGTGAAGGTTCCAATAGATAATATATTTAGACAAAAACAATCACATACAGAAAGGAAACATATGCTGAAACCCAAACATATATGCTTTACCTTGCATCATATTTTGACCTCGAACCCAAATTTCACCAAGCTGAGTAGGGGGGGAGAGGCTTCATTGTATCTACACTAACAATTTTGGATTCAATTCCTGGGGAAAGGGGTCCTGTTGAACCAGAGTTCCGAACTCCCTCGTATGGATTCTCTATGGAAACTATTCCACAAGTCTCTGTCATACCATAACCCTTCAAAAACCAAACAAAAATAGATATGATAAGCTCATCTTCAATGACGAAGATTTTCTGTTGCAAGTCAATTCAAAAGGCTGAAGAAATATCAACAAAGTAAATATATTGGTAACAACATCGAGAAGAACATGATAAAAAGTATCCCAGTAAGTTACAAGCATCAACTGTTTAGCACAATTCAAGATTCAATCTTTAGCTATGCTATTTGTACCCATTTGCACCAGATCATTCATTATTTGCCACCCTCTAGTGCAAACGTCAAACGGGGTACGTACAAATAGTACTTCCCATTAAAAGGCCATGAAACAGTATACTTTGTACAGTTAATCAAAAAGAAATGTCATCTCAAAATCATTCAACAACAATTACCTGAAGAATTGCCGTATGTGGTAAATTCCTTGAACATTCTTCCATTATATCCTTCGCAAGTGGTGCGGCCCCAGAACCAAGAACCTTTAGAGATGACAAATCATAATTCTTCACGAAACTTTGCTTAGCCAAAGCAAGCATAATTGGAGGAACAACAAATAAAGGAGTAACTTTATATTTCTCCACTGATCTCAAAACCATCTGTAAATCAAATTTCCCCATTGAAATCAACGTATTCCCTCTCTGTAGTTGTGAATACGATATAATTGAGAGCCCAAATATATGAAACATTGGAAGGAAACAAAGAAACACATTATGCTTTTCTCCATTACAATCCTGATCCGAGCAACAAAATTGAGATGCAGCAATGAAATTTCGATGTGTTAATACCACACCCTTACTTGTACCAGTAGTACCAGATGAGTACAATAACGCAGCGGTATCAGTTTGCCTAACATGATCAAATTTAGAACCCGGCGAAACAGGACCAGACAATTCAACTAACTTAGAAAATACTGTAAATTCTGAACCAGATAAAGAACTAGAACCCAATATCACAAATGGTAAACCAAATCCTTCAACTTTTTCATACAATTGATCAACAGTAACAATCAATTTTGGGTTAGAATCTGTAATTTGCTTTGAAATTTCAGTTGTTGTATATAAAGGATTAACAGTAGAAGCTATAGCACCAATAGCAACGTTCCTAAGAAACATATAATGAATTCAGCAGAATTCGGGGCAAGAATTAAAACCACGTCACTTTTTTGTATACCCAACTTGACAAAACCATTACAAACCCTAATAACCATAGATTTGAATTCTTTAAAGGTTGACGATTCAACAGAATCAACATCAACGATAGCAATTTGATCAGGATAAGAGTCTGAGTTTCTGAATAGGAATGTGACTAATGAAGTGTTTGGATCTTTAGGAAGATTTACGGGTGGCCTTAACTCTTAAGGATCTGTAAATTCCATCGTTTCCGTAACCAGATTTCTCCATTGAAGTTGTTGAAAAAAAGTAATAAGACAGTGATTGTTACCGGAGAAGAGTTAGGGTTTTATTTTGTTGAGACTGAGAGTTTTGAGAATTTGTGATTTTGCAGGTGGCGGAGTTGAGAGTTTAAAGTCAGACAAAAGATAAGTATAGTGTATAGATTAAATGAGAACCCGCCAAATTGTTCCTACGTCACGTGGTAACGATTTTATTTGGTCAATGAAAAGGTTGTTATTGACTAGTAGGAGCGACGAGTCATACGATCCTACGGGGGTGAAAAAAAATGCACAAGGTAAGAAAACTTTACACTACTCCAAAATAGGAGTGTACAAAGGTCGGTTCGGTTCTTAGTGGAACCTTGTATCTGTACCTCTTCATGGTCGGTTCTCAAATTTTATATCTGTACCATGGGTTCGGTTTATGTCTTGTACTCTATGCCCTGGGTTCGATTCCGGTACGTACCCTGTATCCTGTTTTTTTTTTTTGTTTTTTTTGGTTGCGTCCAAAAATTAAATATAAATGTAAATTGTTGAAGTAAAAGAGATAGAAAGTTTAAGTGTTGTTATCATTTCAATCTCATTATGAAATGTATACAATATTAACTTCCATCAAATAAACACAAACACAAAAAAGAAGAATAACCAACATAGAGTTAGAATGTAAAGGTTTTAAGGGTTTCATAATGAGATTCAAGAAAGTAAAGATTTCAATGAAATGAATTTAATGAACTTCAAGGATCAAAAGATTCTGGCGCTGGCATGCACAAATTGGAACACTACACATATATTATATGTAAATGCATGCAGGAAAAATGATATACTGCATTTAGGAATTACACATAAGTATAATATGATATACTGCATTTCGGAATCAAGCAAATGAGCAATAAATACTTAGAATGATTTTCCTAGAGCATACAGGAAAATCATTTCCTAATTGGACAAAACTCCAAAAGATAAATAGTTGGCAGTTGAGCAGCCAATAGTTTTTATCAACAAAGACTTTCAACAACCAATCGAACATACATGATATCTCTGCAATGCACATTAACCATCACTGGCAAGTCGATTATCTGGGTGAGGCTGGCAGCCGGCTCAAGTCTGCAGGGGTATAAAGGATCATGACTTCTGCCCTTTGGAAGTGACCTCCCAGTTTCATCATAAAACTACACCACCTTAGATCCAATTGTGTAATTGAGGTGAAAACCCACCTCAAACTAGAAAAAGGGAACATCTAATTACGACATAGTTCTGTCCAAATTAGAGACAACAATGCGAGAAGAGCAAGCCACAATCACATTGAATTTCACATTTCACTTGGAAAAAACCACTATAGCAATTTCACATTTCACATTGATTTTTGGATTTAGATGAGACAATAATCAATATAAAGAAAAATGGTTTTGCATAAGGAATACCTGGATGTGATCTTGGTCCTTACTGGTATGTTTCTCATGATTGGTTACCATCTTTTCCTTCTCTATAATTTTGTTTGGACTCAAATCCAGGGTTGACTAGCAGTTACATCTACTCCGAATGAATATCAAAATAATTTCCCCTTTGATTAGTCTGGAACAGCAAGTTCAGTACCAACATAAGCAACATATTTCAGATGATAACAACCAAAGAATCATGAAACCCGTAGTTTAAGCAGTAAGAAAAGGATTGCATCAAAAAGATTGAAGTTTAAAACTGGAGGAACAATCATGTGAGACATAAGATAGTAAAGTAAAACTAAATAGAACATTAAGCAATAGCAATAGCAACATCAACTCAAACCTACCCTAGTAGAAACATAAATGAACAATATAAATGTGGCATCTGATGAAAGCATGAGTATGAACAATAAATGCAGACATGGCGATGAAAGCTAGGTTAAATAAACTGTTTAACATCTCTAATCGTTCCCATACAATTTGTTTAAAGCCATATTTAGCCAAGGGTTCAAGAGAATCAAGAAGAAATGAAATTGAAGAAGAAATCACGAAATCACTGATTCACCAGACGAAATCACCGAAAGTCACTAAACCATTGTAAACCAGAGACAGCTGAAGAGTGAAGCCTGAAATCACCTACACCTAACTTAATACTTTAACGACTGAGATTAAAACAATCTTAAAAGATCAACGACTAGTATAGCTCGGTTATTTGGGTCGGTACAGGTCAGTTCCGAGGTTGTACTTGTACCTTGTACCCGTTTGTACCCGGTTCCCATTTTTTGTACCTGTACCATGTACCCTGTACCCTCGGTTCGGTTTTTTTGGGGTACGGTTCCGGTCGGTTTCTGCGCATCCCTACTCTAAAACATAAACTTACTGTTAAAAGAAATTTATTCGGATCATCTGAAAAAATATGTATCAACAACAGTGTAGTTAAGTTAGATAAACTCGCCGGAAATCTTTCCATCTATTTGTGATTCAATTTCAACAATTCACCGGGCTGATTGCATGATCTTTGGTGAGGGCAAGTTTTATAGAGTTTTGGATTTTGAATTGCCAAATAACTCGTTTAAGGTTTTGTCTGGAATTATGTTTTTTAATTAAAGTTGGGGAGGATCCAATGACATGGTTAAAATGATATTATCTTAATATTTTCGTGTCATTTTCTTATAAAACCTAGATAAAAATGAATTTGAAGCTAATTATTTGGTGACATGTTCTTATTGTAAAACTATATATTCCTACTAATAATGATCGTATTCCGAGACGTATAAGACCACCATCTACTGTCCTAAAAATCAATCATTAAAGATTAACGGTTGAAATCAAACTTTGTGGATGGTGAGGTTTCGTATCTCGGAACTCATTTTAAATGTCGATTACCTTGTATTTACATTGTTTATGTAGAAAAAAATCAGAGTTGTATTAAAAACATGTGAAGTATTGCAAGAAACAACCGGGAAAACCACTATTTATAGATCAAAGGGATCATGCTAATAAGGGATAAGAGAAACTTACACTCAGTTTACACTAAGTATATCTAACACGCGTTCCCCCTTAAACTGAAGATTCTGAAAATGCATCTGTTTCAAGATACAATATCTAAACAAAATGACTCAAGCCTTTTGTAAAAATATCTTCTGATTGATGAGCAGATGGTATATAAGGCAAAGTAAGAGAACCATACTCAACTAATTCTTTACTACAATGACAATCAATCTCTACATGCTTGGTACGAGCATGAAACACGGGATTTGTTGCTAAACTATTATCATTGACATTGTCATATTGCATAACAACAGGCCTGGAGACAGGATTGTGCAGCTCCAAGTTCAGAACTTGTAACTGCTAAAGACTTGTATTTTTTTTCTCAACAATGGATCTTGAAATGGTTGGATGTTTTTTGAAGGATTGTGAAATAAGAGAATTACCTAAGGAGATATCATATCCACTAATTGATCTTCTTGTATTAGGGAAACCTTCCTAGTCAGAGTCTAGAGTGAAAAGTGACAATATCATGTTTGCAAGATGGCAAGGTAATACCAGAGCCAATGTTACCTTTTAGATACCTTTATATCCTCTTTACAAGTTGCATATGAGAGGTTGTAGGTGCATGCATAAACTGGCATGCATAATTGAAGGAAAAAAAACTTAAATCAAGTCTAGTAAGTGTCAAGTATTGAAATCCACCCACAATACTTGTGCAGAAGCTAGCATCATCAAGAGGATCACCACTATGCAAAGAAATTCTTGGACCCTGACTAACAAGAGTAGAAGCATAACTAGAATTCAATGTTTTTTCCTTTCCAGAAGTTGCAATGCATATTTCTTTTGAGCAAGAGAATATCGGTATAGTATCAAACATTCGATACCCAAAAAATAGTATAGTGACCACAAGTCCTTCATAGAAAACTCATTTCTCAAAAATTAATAAAATAAAATGATGTCACTACATAGAGAATGAGAATAAAAACTCTCACCAGAGTTATAGGTGAGCATTGGATGACCACAACCAGAATTAGTGAAACCATTCAAAGTTAGAAATCCATTGAATTTCTCAAACCAATCTATTGGAGCTTGTTTGAGGCCATACAATGATTTTTTGAGATGACATACGAAATTTGGCTTAGAGTGATCTTCAAAACCTTTAGGTTTTAGCATTTAGACATCCTCATTGAGATAACCATGAAGAAAGGCATTGGAATCATACAATTGCATGATATTCCAATCGCCATAAACTATAATAGTTAACACACATCTGATAGTTGTTGTCTTCACCATTGGATTGATTTTTTTTGCATAATCTATCCCATCTTGCAGGTGAAAACCTTGAGCAACCAATTTAGATTTATACCTCTTCACAAAACCTTCAGACTTGTACCTAATCATGTAAACCTATATACCGCTATACACATTCATACGATCAACAAATTTAACTAACACCCATGTACCATTACCCATTAAGGACTCATACTCTTTTGTCATAGAAGCAACCTATTTATCATCTTAGAAGTATGCTTATAAGTCGTGGAATCAACTTCAGTAGTGAAAAGAGTAGAAAATGTTATTGGTAAAAGATGTAAAATAGTAGCATGAACTATGAAATATGGAGGTAAAGATTTGGGTTTTCAAATACCACTAGATAATCTAGTAGCAATGGTTCTAGTGAGTATAGGAGCAGAAGGTGGTAAATAGGATGAGACTCAGTAAGAGGAACCTAAGAAAAATGATTGTTAGATGAGAGCAGTTGAAGTGTCGGGGGAGATAAATAGGATGCATGACAAGTGCTAATTGGTAAATTAACTAACTCAGAAATGAGTTAGGAGAAGAGACTGAGTCAGACTCTGAAGCACAAAGAAGTTCAACTTCATTATAAGTTACATTTCTAGATACAATTTTTTTTTTTGTAGTAGGATCAAAACATGTATAGCCTTTATATAGAGGATTATAACCCAAAAACACACATCTAGTGGATTTGGGATAGAGTTTGTTAGTCTTATAAGATGTAAGGTGGATAACAACTACAACAGAAGACCTTTGACAAGTTATAATCTGGAATCTCATCAAACAACATTTGTAAAGGTACTTGAGTTGATATCATTAGATGGTGTTCTATCTATGATAAAGGTGTCAGTTAAAAAGGAACCAAACCAGAAATGAGAAGGTAAAAAAGCTTGAAAACCTCAAGTGTTTCCCATCTTAGTAATGTGTCGATGTTTACATTCAGCAAGACCATTTTGAGCTTGAGTGTGAAGACAAAAAATTCTTAGAGGACTACCACCAGTATCAAAAAAATCTCGAAAGAGACTTTTAATGAGCTCATAAGCCCAAACAACATGTGTTTTTAAGAGATTTTCAAAAGTAGTTTTAAAATACTGGAAACATTTGAGAGAATTTGTTTTATGTGTCATTGGATAAATCCAGTTATAACAATATAATTGTTATCATCAACAAATAACGTAATACCTAAAACCATCCACCAAATATATAATACTTAAAACCATCCAGCCAGAATGAATCAAAATAATTTGAAAAGAGTTTAATAGAGGATAAAGTTGACAACTTATTTAGGATCTGATTAGATGGATGCCTAAGCCTAGAATACCGTAAAGAACGAGCAAAATAAGTAAAAGAAAAGAAAAGAAAAAACAATTAGAGCCATATGGATGGGATATATGTTGTTGTAGACTGGCCCTTCTGCTACTATTTCATTAATATTGATATCGTTATTGTTATATCTTTAATCAAACAAATCGAGTGAGACATTATTATCTTTTGTAAATTGAACCACATAAATATGCATAAACTAGGAACTAACAACACATTTTTCAACTAAAATCATCATGTGTAATTGATAAAACTGAAGTACAATTACGAATGATTGGAAAAAACTTACGATTCCCAACCATAACATGATCAGGACCCGAATCATGAACAAAAGTATGTAGTAAAGCTGGATTGATGGTCATATGAGCAGAAGTTGCATAATTTGAAATCCATTCAGTACTCACAACAAATTCAGTGTCAGATGTAGATGTGGTAGTAGGAATATCAGTGTTTAAAGAACAAGTAAAACCATATAGGCTTTGATACAGTCGTTACAGTTTGGCACGGTTTTAGTTAATAATCGAATCGAAACCGAAGGCCATCGGTTTTCTCAAACTGACACCGTGGACTATACGGTGGGTTTCAATTGCGGTTTCGGTTTCGGTTTCGGTTCAGAGTTTTGGTTCGATTTTGTACCGGGCCTAATTTTAGGCTTTTTGCTCATTCCCTGCTAGGCTTATGATCTAGAATTCAGTATCAACATTATCTTTCATCTCTCCTTAAAAAGAATCAGGGAAACACACTGCAGGTGCAGGCTGCAGCTGAGAAAATAATTGGGATAGTCCTGTTTCTACTTATCGATTCGGTTAGTTCTGATCTCTCTTTATAATCTAGTGTTGTCTTAATGGCTTCTTCTTTAATCACATCATCATTCCCACGCCTGTCTATCTTACAATATCCCACTCAAATCCCATTATTTTCGACCCCTTTTTACATTAACCGTAAAACAAAGGTCTCTTTCTCGCTTTTTCTCTTTCTTTATTGTTTGTTGGAATCCAACTGATAATTTTCCTTAGTGTGTTTATCCGAAAGTGATTTTTTGCAGAATTTGATTAGGTTTCGATCAGTTTGTTCATCAATGGCGTCTGGGCCGAAAGAATCTCCTTCAAACAATCCGGGTCTTCATTCAACTCTCGATGAAGCTACTAAAGGATACTTTATGCAACAAACTGTAAATTCCCTCACTATGTTATATTCATTTCTAGTTGCAGAATTCACCGTATATTTCAGTAGAAATGATGATTTTGATTTGGGTTGTTTTGCTTCAGATGTTTAGAATTAAAGATCCCAAAATCAGCCTTGATTTCTACTCTCGTGTGTTGGGAATGTCGTAAGTTAATCTTTCCTTTCCCTCCTTTGTTGAGTGTTGTAAGGGTAGTAAGTGAGAGAATGAATGGTTACTTCATTGTTTAATTTCTTGATTCTTTTAGGTTACTCAAAAGATTGGATTTCCCTGAAATGAAGTTTAGCTTGTACTTTATGGGATATGAGGTAAATATGGTAGATTGTTTTCGATGAGAATGCTGTTTGCAACTATAATCTATTCGCAATTGTGTAACATTATCTGCCTTTCTGGTTCAGAAAGTAGAGACGGCTCCAACTGATCCCTCGCAACGAACAGTGTGGACCTTCGGTCAAAAGGCGACAATCGAGCTTACACAGTAAGAGGGGAATTCCGTTATCATCTCTGCCATTATATCAGACAAAAATAGAATTATCTTATTTTGGTAAACTACACTGAGCATAATCTTACAGTCTTGTATTCCTATACAGTAATTGGGGTACTGAAAGTGATCCGGAGTTTAAAGGATACCACAATGGGAATTCTGATCCTCGTGGCTTTGGTATGCGTCTCTTAAATGCTTGATTTACATAGTTAAAGTTAAACATTGTAATTCTGAAAGTAGGTCATGTTTCTGTTATCTGAATGCTTTTAACGCGAGTAGTTTGGTCTGTGAAAAGTTGGCGACTAAGACCACGGGTATTTAAATTTGTAAGTTAAAAAAGGTTAACACTGTGAGAAGTTTAGGAAGATTATCAAAACTATCTAAGGATGCTTTTGTCTAATCTTTAGCGGGTGTAATCAGGTTAATCTTGTAGGTCAAGTATCAAAATGGTAATCGATTTGCTATTTTTGTATAAAATGTGTATAATATATACTACCTGATTGTATTTCTTACAACTTTCTATGTCTCATTTGTGATCCCCTGTTAGCAAAATATTTATAGATACTAGTTTTTGAATCAGACAAATGTCAAATGTTAACTAAATGATCTTGATTTTTGCAGGCCATATAGGTATCACTGTTGATGACACATACAAGGCATGCGAGAGATTTGAGAGTCTAGGAGTGGAATTTGTGAAAAAACCCGATGACGGTAACTTGTTGTGTCAAATGAATTAGTAAACTTAAACAACAGGCAGCAACGTTATTATTACACACCTACACTATCTTCTGCTTTCGACTTTCCTTCCTTCCCCCTGTTGTATATTTGATCTGTGGCAATTGTTGTTAAACTTTTTGATTGTTTGAGGGTTTACCTTCCTGATATAGAGATTTGCTTATTGAATATTTAAATCCATTGATCTGATTGCAGGAAAAATGAAAGGGATTGCATTCATTAAGGATCCTGATGGCTACTGGATTGAGATCTTTGACCTTAAAAGCATCGGCAGTGTAACCACTCCTGCTGCTTGAGCAAAAGGTCAGCCTAAACTTAGATGGAAATTTTCATTCTTTTATCTTTTCAATTTCTGTATATCTGAGAGTCTTTATATCGGCAAGGCATATCTATCTCCACTTGGTATAACCTGTGCCACTCTGCACAGACACCATCGATGCAAACAACTAAAACTGGCTAATTTAATGTAGACTCATGTTAGCATATTTGAAAGAGATGTGAAATTCTGATATAATTTAGCTCCTTGTGAATACCCAAATACCACATTCTTCTTGTTCTATATTATGAGGCTGATGACGACATGGCATTGGCACCACATATATCTTTAGTGGGGACTGGGAAGTTTTACCCGACTTCTCTTCTATGATATATTATCATAGAATAAGGCATGAAACCCAACCTTTTAGCTCGTTAGCTCCCGTCGTAAATGCTCTAGCCACTTGGTTGCCTGAATTTTGGTCTGTTAGGTGTGATAATGCACCTCAGTCTTGGATCCTGATTACTTAACATAACAATGTTGAATTTTATATTGCACCAGAGGAAACATCTATTATTGTTGTTTAGGATGTTGGACTCATTCTTCCGTATTGCCCTTGGGAAAATTAAGCCATGGTTGTTATGTTGCAGGAAGTTCAAGTTGGGCCTGTTGTGCGTGGCTGGGCTTTACCATGCCTCACTAAGTTTATTGTTATCATGGTAAAAGAGTTAACTTGAAGATGAGAATATAAAAAAGAACCTTTGCTTGCATCTTCCAAAAATGAAGCTTTTCAGTGTTTGGCATTGCTAATTAGTTATTGTGTTAGTTGTTCAATTATAGGATGGATACATTTTGCTAAAACATACTGATAAATAAGTAATCTATGACTGGTTTCTGAAAGTAATTCTGGTTTCATAAGTTAACCTTGTAGAATCTGTAATCTTTGTGAGCAGCGTTGTGTATACTATTAATCGCTTCAGAAGGTTGCTCTGTTGCCGTGTACCCACCTTCCAAGTTGGTGGTACTTGAAAGACCACTGAGATCAGCCATAACCTTTTTGTAGCAAAGAAAAAGAATTGTTCCGTGGGTGCGCACACTAGCATTTTGCTGCAGTGCAACATTGGCTATTGGAGCTTCAATATAAAAAGAGATACCAGCCGATCAAGAGACCTTACTTTAATCGAGTGAACCCACCTCAAACAAGAATCATTCCTTCGTTGGGTTAATTCTTTGGGATAGATTTTCTTTAAGCAGTAACATTACAATCCGAAATGGGTCTTTCAAAAATCAAGACAAAACAGAAACATAGCGGAAGTAACACTATGCAGGCACACTGTTGCCGCCTCGAACAGCTAGAATAGAGAACTACTCCTTTTCTTTCTTGGAAATGCCGATCCAATGGAATGATACTAAACTCCTGATAACATATCCATCCATTATATTAATACGACAAGTATTGAAGATTAGGATATCAACGGCTGATTTACTCGAAAAGAAATCAACAGTGATGAACTGACCTTGTTTTTCGGGGTTATGTGGGGCCATTCTACCGCCACATATCCATTGTCCACCACGTTTGGAGCTCATTTCTGGATCACCATTTTCTTTACTTGATGTGAATTTGTAATAAACAATATACACGAAGTCATAGTTGTCGGCCCCTCGTATCCGTGTAACGACTTAAACTTTTCTTGATTAAGCTTTTCATCTTTCCAATTGCAGAAAAAAAAACTCTTCCCCTTCTCTCTTTCCATCTTGGTAATGGCGGAATCTTCTTCTTCTGCTCTCTGTTTCTCAACTTTCCCATCTTTCTCAACTCTGTCTCACCGTTTCTCTCCCGCCAAAAAACTATCTTTTGGTTCCTTCGCCTCATCATCATCACCATCGTCTCTTCGTTTTCAACCATCATCATCTCGTTGTTCCATTCGGTGTAGTGCTAAGGATTCTGGTGATCCTTACGGTTTTTATCCATGGGAACCTTCTTTGCCTGATGGAGACAACAACTGTAAGAATGCAACTTTTTTAATTTCAATGAATTGGAGATCAATTGGGTTTATGAATTGGAAACTTATAGATTCTTTTGAATCATGATATTGTTTTGGTTGTTCAGGGTACAGAAATGCAAGAATCATTTAAATTTCATTTCACATTTCAGGATTGGGTGCTTGTTTTAGGGTTAAATTCTCAAATTTAGGGGAAAGGTGTTTCCGATCTGTGTGGAGATATGTAGTGGATTTTGGTTTCTGTTTATGAAAATGTTTGTGAAACAAGAAGGATGATTTGGTCTACTATAAGGCAAAAAAAATGAGCTTTTAGGACTCGGTGAAATTTTTTTAAGTGTAAGTAGGTGCATGCATTCTAATGTAGAGGTTTTAGAACTCAGTTAGTTTATTGTAGCCTAGTATATTGTACTTGTTTATGAGTATGATAATTGAATGCATGGATCTACTTTTGTATGATATGATAGCCTTAGCAGTAAGTTTGTTGGTTGTGGAATTTAAAGCTCTTAATCTGCAATTAGGAGCATGGTATATCTTGTCATGGATCCTATTGGAAAATATGGAATACATCAAGGCTGTGTTTCACGTATTACAGTTGCCAATTCAGCTTTTTTTTACGATATACTATTCTCATGAGCCACGAGAATGTGGGGGTTAATGGAATTCACTAACACCTTTGTCTTGAGTTTCCTTTTCTTATACAAAATACAATTTTCTTAATATCTTCAGACTTTCATGTTGATTGCTTCACATGGATATGCAGCTATTCAATGGGTACCCGAGGATAGAGTCACACTTTTTACTACAGACGGACTCGTTCAAATAGGAGGCTCTTTAATTCCTAAACGAATCTCTTCTTCAGATGTATGTTATAAATATTCCATCTAAAGATCATTTTTATGTTACGTTATTGCTATCGTAGGATTGTGGAAGTTGGAGTGGTTCGTACAAGTTAATATGTAGTGCATAGACTTATGGTTTCATACTGCTGTTCTCAACCTTGCCAATCTAATTTATCTTTCTCAAAATATATGCAGAAGAAGCAAGGGAGATCCAAGGCTTTCCGTAAAATCGAACGCTTTCAGGAGAGTGATTACATGGACCCAAATCAAGGACTTTGTCTCGGTGCACTCTTTGATATTGCAGCAACAAACGTAAGCCTTGTCATTGTATTTCCATTAAGATGCATTATAACTCATTCATAAATGTTAATCTTGTATGTTGTGTATCACATTTTTAGGGACTTGATATGGGTAGAAGACTATGCATATTTGGTTTTTGTCGCTCCATTGAGATGCTAAGTGATGTTGTAGAAGAAACAGTTTTGGAAATTGGTGGAGAGGTATGTATGCATAAAGTGGCCAGTAGTTGTGATATGTATTAACTTGCACCAGTACTACCTTGCAAACAAAATAGTAAATGTTGTTGTGCTTTATTACTTTGGTTCTAAAGTTATCACCAATCAAGGTTCCTTAGTTGATTATCGTATGTATTAGGTAGATCATTGCATACTATGGAATGACCTTGCTCAAATACTACCTCACAATGAAATATAATAAGTATTCTCGTGCTTTGTTACTTTGGTTTGATAGTTATGGCCTATCAAGGTTCCTTTGTTGATTATCATATGTATTAGGTAGATAATTGCATAATGTGGAATGAATTCTTGCCAAAAAGAAAAAAAAAGAGAATGTATAGAAGGCACAGTTACTGTTTAGTATTACTAGAAGTCCTCGGCCAACACCAGGCTCAATTTTTTTTTTTACCCCAGGATTCTGCAATGATTTTGCGTAGCCTCCCTAGACCTCGTCACCTCAAAATCATTTAGTTCATGATGATGATAACGAAGTGTAAATTAGTCTTTCTTAGTTAACTCTGAAGCATATTTTC
The DNA here is from genome assembly GCA_023531435.1 of Papaver californicum. Taxonomy (NCBI): domain Eukaryota; kingdom Viridiplantae; phylum Streptophyta; class Magnoliopsida; order Ranunculales; family Papaveraceae; genus Papaver; species Papaver californicum. The sequence goes on along the minus strand of JAJJMC010031261.1, from coordinate 5,555,820 downwards.
CTTTATTTCACTACCTAATGAGCTGATGTTAAAACATCTTCTATCCTCAGATTGTGGCTACAGAGAAAGCAAGCAATGGTGGTTTACAGGAGAAGTTAAAAATGACAGTGGCAGTGCCACTACTATGGGGTGTTCCTCCGGCTTCTGAACCACTTCACCTTGCAGTGCGAACTGGTGGAGGGATCATTGAGAAGGTTTATTGGCAATGGAATTTTTTGTAAATAAAAATTGTGCATTAGTCACCACCAACCGAAACATCTCTCAGAAAACCAATTTGTGCATTCTGTAAATAAAAATTGTTGTTTTTCTGTGTATAACACCAAATGTTGTATTTAGCTTTCAAGCAGAGGGACATTCCTCTTTCAAAAATGAATCAAACCTGTCCTGGCCTCGTCCCTCTTTCAAAAATGAATCAAACCTGTCCTGGCCTCCTGAGCGTTCTCTTGGGATGTCCTTTCTTCAAGCATTGCTAATTTCAAAACCTTCTTACGCTTACAAGCTAATAATCTAGTTTCGTGGTTGAATATCTGATTTTAAACAGAAAAGTAATGGCATTCAATTAACCATTTTCTTTAACAGGAAAATGTACTGCTTCAGACAAGATACAACACAAAATTTCATTCTAGTTGCATGATATATACATATCAGATACATTTTTATACTGTTCTTGTTGAGCTTCTTCATGATCATCTCTCAATTGATTCGTCTATTTGTCCTTTCTCCACCTACATAAGTATACCAGAGCTGAGTGAACCTTTTTGTTGAATCTCGCTTCTAAGGCAAACCACCATGGACATTCAATTCAAGATTCAACTTTTTAAAACTGTTGTCTAATATCATGATTCAAGCTAGTGTTTAAACACTTGCTTGAACGTGATCTTGAATTAATTCTGGTGCATCCAATGGTTTGGTACAAGGAAAAATTACTTTTGGACACATCAAATATAAGTCATGAGATTTAATTTGATAAGTTAAAATCTAACGGTTTAACTATTTGCGCCCAATATTTGGGTGTATTAATCCTGAACCATCACATTTAAACCATGCCAATTTTGTCGGTATATCGTCGCAGTTCTTCGAGTCTCTTGTTTGATTCCACAAGAGAGACATAAATCAACCGGCAACAAAAGTCAATCAACTAACAATTTGTTTCACAATCCTGAATAAGAAAAGCCAGTCGTCTCATTCAGAAGGGTAACAAAAATCCGTCTAGAGAGATTTTATCGTGTTTCCTTCGTTCAAAAGTGAACGTGAGAGATTTTTGAGGTTTGGGAGGAGTAGCACCTCAGGGACGACCATGTATGTATGCCTTTCATCGGACCACATTTTGGGGAGCAGCCCAATTTTTTGGATATCATTGGCGATTTTTGGTTAGATCATTATGAAGTAAAAACCAAAACCCTTATCCATATATTCATACTAAGAGCAAGTATTATGGTGGAATCCAAGCTTGGAAAAAAATGTGGAATTTCAAGTCTAATAGCTTGTAAATAAGGGTGTTCCACGATTTTCCTAAGGCATCTTCCAAGGTTTCACAGAAGAGAACGCAATTCAAAATTGCGTAAATTTGTTAGAAAACGCAACTTGGAATTGCGTTTTATGGCATTCCAAATCATGTTTTTCCGTAGTAGGGTCCACAAACTCCTCTACATTTTCAACACGTGGCTAGATCTAGTCAAACACGATTTGGAATTGCGTTTTGTAACATTCCAAATCGGGTTTTGTTCGTTGACTAGTCAAACACAATTTCAATTGACGTCCGACGTTATTTGGATTTGCATATCTTTGGGTTCCACCATTAGACTTGAACTTCCATGATCTCTTCCAAGTGATGAGGTTTCATGGAGCTTGGAATTTTGAATTTTTCCACCATAAGACTAAAATACTCTTTATCAATTAGTTGTGATAGTTAAGTTAATAGATTAGTAAGATTAGATTATGTATTAAAATTAGTATTAGTGTTGTAGAATTAAGATAAAAATCATTTGAGAGAGAAGAAGAAGAAGAAGAGTTTTGGAAAAAAATTCGCGTATTGATGTTTAAAATCTCCGTTTGAATATCCAATTACAAAAGAAACCCTAAATATAAATCAATTAATGATAGTCCCAAAATCCATTTCTTTGACTGTTAAGATATGGACGAAAACAAATGCACCCTTCTTCTTCGGTTTGTTTCCTGATATCCTTGATGAAAGAAGGAAAACCTTGGTTCATATTTTATAAATTAAGGAAACAAATTCAGAAGCATATTTGTAACAATATAGTCCAGTATCATCATTACACATCTCAATCGAAAACATTAACATAACCCTGTTATTCTACATACCTCCAATCGAAAACACTAACATAAACCATATCATCCTACAGATCTCCAATCGAAAACCTTAACGCACCTTCGAGGTTTTCTTTCTCATATGTAGCAGAATCAACAAAATAAAGAAAAAGTGCACAATCTTCAAACTCTCAGAGGAAATCAAAATCCACAAAAACCTTGAACTACACCCCATTTATCTCCCAAACAAAAACAACCCTAAAACTTCATCACACCTAATTTTTGTCTAAATCTCTTTATTGACATACTTATAACTTAGTTTATCTCTTTTGAAAAGAAATATCATGTATCTGAATTGTAACTTCATCAAGTATGAAGAACACTATCAAAACCTTATCCATATGATTTTAATGGTTAATTTTGAAACAAACAATATAGTTTTGATGATTTGTTGAAGAAGAACATAACATAGAGATTTTGATTTTGTGTTTTGATGGTAAAATATGGTGGAGGAGATTAAGGGAATATGTATTTGTGTTTGCAGGTGGTGGGTGGGAGTGGTTGTTGCTTTGGCGTTAATAGTCGGTTGATGAGGAGAAGAATAAGGGGAAAATTATTAAAGTGTTAGCGGTAATGGGTCACGTGATCCACTTAACATGTGTAATAACGGAATAGGGAACAAACTCTAATTGATTTGTATTTGGGGTTACTTTTGGAATTGGATGTTGAAATGGGGAGTTAAAATTAAAATACGCAAACCTTTTTGAAAAATCTAGGTTTCGAGATTATTGGATTCAAAATGAGTGATTCGAGTGACAACATAGAGGAATGTGAACCTTCAATCGTATAATAAAGAAAGTATTTGTTAATATTTACAGCGATCCAGTGTTGAGTGATTTGTTGGATGATGAATATATTTTTTCCCAAAATTAATCTCAATCTCAAAATGATGGTTTTTACGAGCCAAATGAGTATCAAAACGAAGAAAATGAAGATCATAATGCTCGGGATATTCAGGTATACTTGTTACTGAGTTTTTTTGATTGAATTGGTTAATATGTTGTGAAAATGCAAAATTTTAAAAGTGAGATTGGCTAGCTCGATATAAGTTCGGCTAGGAAAACTGAAGAACATGTAGCTGAAAATAGTTTTAATAGAGTTTTGGACTAAGTTCGGATACCAAACCTCAAGAACTCCTTGACGAATTTATGTTTTGGGTTCTACGGAGTACTATTCGGCTTGGTCGAGTCCACCATTTTCGTAGCTGAACCTACTATTAAAAATTAAACGGCAAAAACTAGAGAAGTCTAGCAGGGAAATTTTTGACCTTGCCAAATGTTTGTTTATTGGTTAACCGGAGAATGTTTGGTAGGGTAAATTTGGTAGTTCCTTCGTGAATTTAGATGTTCGGAAAGAAAGAATTTTATCGACCATGCCAAACCTAGCTATAGTAGACGTTACGTCTATATTCGGCATGGTCGAAAAATTCGACCTTGCCGAACCTGGTAGTATTATTTTGTATTTGCAACTTACATCGTGATATTTTTTGTAGATCCAACCGAAACCTGTACCAACGGATGATCAACCTTCTCATGTTGATATTTTGTACGAAGATACATCCCATTACTATATGAATGACTTGGTAGATTACAGATTTATGTGTACTTTAATATTTTGAACTAAATTGTCAAGTTCGGTAACTTTATATTTTGCTCCATGTAAACATGGGAAAATCCAGATGACACAAATAGTTGGGTTATGAAACATGCAAAACATATATGTATGTATTAGTTCTAAATAAAAATCTAGCAAAACCCGTTTTGAAATAGTTCTCGAGGGAAGTCGTAAGTTCGTAAGTCACAAGAAGAAAGGTTATGAATACAATGGAAAGAACGGGAGGAAGAGTACAACTATCTCAAAGAAGACCAATTGCTCGTTCAACTATGTAATGTATTATCCTAACAAGGGTGAAGTATGACACAAAAATGGTTTAGTTAGTCAGAGTTATTGAGGTAAAATCATGAAAACTTTTACACCGACTCCGCTAACCCTCATAACAATAATTTTCCAGCGTTGTTCTGTCGATTTATAAATATAATAAACCAAGTTTTAGAATTTATAGATTTAGTTAGGTTTATCATTGATATCGACTTACGGGTGAAGCCAAAATGAATTAGTTAGTCGGAGTTATTAAGGTAAAATCATGAAAACTTCTGCACCGACTCCGCTAACCCTCATAACAATAATTTTTCAGCGTTGTTATGTCGATTTGTAAAATAATAAACCAAATTTTTGAATTTGTAGATTTAGTTCGGTTTATCATCGATATCGACTTAGTGGTGAAGCCGACGTTAAAGTTGGAGTGAGATATCTTACTCGAAATGAATGGCGAAGATGAAGAAAATAATTTCAAATACGAAGCTCATTTCCACATAGACTTGGCAACGGGCCGGGTTAGGGCTAACCTGTGGCGGGTTTGGCAGGTTACGGGTTCAACATGGCTAATCCTAACTTGGCTCGTATTCCTCAACGAGTTCATTTGGTCAACCCTAACCTTATACGGGCCAGCTCAGCGAGTTAGCGGGTTAGACCTAGTATCAATGACAATTAGTTAATTTGAACAAAATTTTTAATTGTTTAATTCAAAAGAAAAAAAAAAGTTGGAATGAGATATCTTATTCGAGAGAAATGACAGAGATGAAAAGGAAATAATTTCAAATACGAAGCTCATTTCCACATAGATCTGACAACGGACCGGGTTAGGGCCAACCTGTAACTGGTTAGGTGTTCAATAAGGCTAACCCTAACTTGGCTCATATTCCTCGACGAGTTCATTTGGTTAACCCTAACCCTATACGAGCCAGCTCGACGAGTTAGACCTAGTATCAATAACAATTAGTTAGTTTGAACTAAATCTTTAATGGTTTAATTCAAAAGAAAAAAAATTGAGGTACGGAGGCTCGCACCCACCACTTGTAGCTTGCAACAAAGCACTGTAACCATTGTACCGTTTGGACAATTGTGGCTAGATATAGTTAGTTTTATTAATGTACTATATATTACTGGGATAACTAATTTTAATTTTTCAAAGGCGTCGTCTGACTCGTCTTTCTTTGTTCATCGCTTCCTTTAATTCGTAAAAATAGATTAGACAAAATAGTAGTTAGTAGCAATGTAGTTAATATCGAATTTCGATTTGTATCAGTCGAGAGCGATACACTGGTACACCTTTGTATCGGGGGAGATATTGGTTCCAAATATCGATAAATATCGGGCCACATATTTTATACCTATAATTATTATATCAAACGTTTTTTTCATATTAGATCTATTAAGATATAAAACTAGTACTCATTTTTCTAAAATACAATAAAAAACATGAGTAACAATTGAAAACCCTAGAACAAGGATAAAAAAATTCTTTTCTTTTTTTTTTGGATTTTCTTTTTAATTGAAAACCCTAATTTCGACCGTACATGTCCATCTCGGCCGATATGGTCCATTTCGGCCGATATTTTCGGACAAATACCGTATCGGCGGTATAGGATGTTTCGTATCGGGTGAGTCCCGATACCGATAATACCGGCAAAATTTCGGCCATATCGGCCGAAATCGACTACACTAGTCAGTAGTAGAACATCTTTGATTCTTTAAAATAAAAAAGCAACAAAAATAGTAGGTCCTTCGTTCCTTTTCCTTTTGTTGTTTTTATTGATGGGAGACCTTAAAAACAACAAAAACATCCCCTTCCACACAGCACCACCACAACTCCCGTCTTCCTTCCATCTTATTCTCTAATCTTCCATGGTGTTTATCCAGATCTAATCCATTTACATGTCCAAAAAAATTCTTTAAACATAATAACTTCTCTAGTTTCGTTCGCCAACTCAATACCTACGTAAGTCATAATCATAATCTCAAGCTTTGTTCTTTTCACGATCCATAAAGTGTAAATCATTCTAAATCTTAAAAGTAAACCCTACAATTAGTAAAATCAAGAGAACTAAACGAGTTGGCGGGTTAACCCGCTGGTTAGACGGATCAATCCATTTAACCCGCAGGTCTTAAAAGCTCATCCCTAATCCGACCCTATTAACCAATAAGCCGGATTAGGTACAAGTTTACAGGGCCAGGTTAGGTTGATCCGTGGGTTTTAACTCTTATTGCCAGGTCTATTTCCACAACCTTAAAGAGTTTTTTATAGCCAGTTTAGGATGTTGAGGATGTTTGAAATTAGTAATTGAGTGTCAATAGTAAATTATGTCGTTCAAGGTAAGACGAAATGAAATATTTAACAAGTATTATATCATCTTCTATAACGATGGTTCCATTTTTAACAAAAAAATATAAAATGAATTTGGGTATGGGATGAAGAAGACTAAGTTGAGACTTGAATAATTGGTGCAATGAGTTTGAAGGTTGAAAAATCTTATATAGAGAAGTCACGACAACTATTTTTATGAAAAACTAGCTTTTGAGGGTAGTTTTGATCAAGTTTTTGTCTAAGTTCGGCTCCGAGCAAAAACTTAGATGTTTCCCTAACCACAAAGTTCGGTTGATAAGTTTCTTCTCGAGCTTGTGGAAATTTTTGGTACAAAACATTTTTGGTGAAAGATGTTCGGCTAGGAGAAGTTTAATTTATAGGTAGCCGAAGCAGACAAATAACAAATTCCGGTATATAAGTAAAAGGTTCGGCGCAAATTTTTTGCAGGTGGTCGAACATCACTCTAGAGGTTGCTTAATTTGAAGTGTTATGGTTCGGCTAAATCAATATTATCTTTTCCTAGCCGAACCTTTTACTTAGATAGAGTTATTAGACTTTAATTCAACCTAAACCAATTCAATGTTACCAAAAGGATTTAAAATAAACATAAAAGTTTAATACGAACCAAACGCGCAAAATTCATAACTAAAATGTAAAATAAAATTAAACCATCAATGAATACTAAAATAACACCTTGAAAAGAGATTTGTGTTTCAAACATTCAATCAAGATGACAACTCCGCGAACTCTTTTACCACGTCGACAACCACGGGCTTCTTCGTCAACTTCCTCGTCGTTTTAAGGATAATTTTCGTTGGTTCGATCGTAGTGGCAGTAGCTCCACTTGAACCTTCGTATGGTTGTCGACTCTTCTTGACCACCTTGTACTAGCTTGGATCCACAACGTTATGTGATAGTAATTTAGACCACTGGTTGTAAAGGTCGGTTTGTTCTTATATCATCATTGGCTCTCCACTGCCAATTTTAGTCATCATCTTCTTTAATAGATTCTTACTTGCCTTAACCTATTTTCAATTAAAGTAAAAAATAATTTATTTAATATCATACTTTGTAATAACTTGAAAAGCATGCAAAAAATAGAATCTCTTACCATAGCATCAAAAAACTTCCCGACGTCTTCGCTACAAGTAACATCTTCTCGGTCTCAACTCCCTTCTCCTTCGCCGCCTCCTTCTCTATCGCCTTTTCATGACGAGCTTGACTTTCTCTTTATTACTAGAAGATGAGTAATACCTTGATACTATTCCATGTATCCTTGGCTATGTTCGTTTGGGTTATCATCCAACAACATTAATTCACTAGGATTAACAAGTTAATCATGCATGTTGTTCCAGTGATCTGTCGTTGGATTTGGGTCATGTTTGGGATTGTAAAAATTCTTGGTGTTCTTTATACCCCTTTACAACAATCTAAAGTTTTTCTTTTCCAATGCGGGTACCATTTAGACACAATAAAGTTGTCGTAGTACTCTTCGAGGATCGTATATTGAGTAACCTCCGGGACAAAATAATGGTCTTTAGTAACCCGAGACCTGCAAGAAATCTTGTTGCACTTCTTCATCATCTTCAAAGGAGTACAAGTGAAACTTGACTTTCCATATTATCCAAGTCATCCTACAATTTTGTCAATTGTTGCTCTTTAGACTTTTTATGCGCGTGCTTGAATAAGTATTTCCCAGCCGTAGGCATCCCATAAACCCAATCATCTCTGATTAAAGCCAAGTTCAATTTAGCAAAGTGGTCGTACATCCACACCTATGTGAACAAGATATAAAAAACAAATTATCTTAGCGAATCAAAGTTTGGCAAACAAAACAAAGTTTGGCTTGAAAACATTAAAGGTTCGGCTAAGAATAGAAGTTCATCTGAGAAAGATAAAATTTCATCTAGATAGAAAACTATATTTCTCAAACAATAATTTATGGTTCAGAGTTTCTTAGAGAACCCAAGTTCGGCTACCAAACAAAAGTTAATCTGAGAAAGCTAAAAGTTCGGCTGGAAGTAGTCCCAAACGGTAAAATTGTCTCTAGTCCTGTATTAGAGATATACAGTTTGTATGATCTGCAAGAATCTAGATTATATAGACTCAACCAGAGGTAATGGGTGATCTAGATTAGTCTATAGGGCCTTTTTATGTACTTATGTGCTAAAGCTTCACCCAACTGAACTCTCGGTATTTTTATATAAATATAATATACCTATTATATAATTCAGTATTTTTATATCTGTACTGTACGACTCAGTACCTCTGTATGAATTCTCGTAATATCACTGACGCTCGCTGCAATACTTCCGATGATATTCTCTGATTGTACATAACTAATATCAAGCTCATAGATGAATTACATACTAATATAGAGCAACAGTGAACCTGTCCCAAGTTGCAATCATTCCACAATTGAATTCCTTAAACTCGTTTATATATATATATATACATCAATATGTAAACTCCCATTGAACAATACTGATTTACTATTACATACACAATACACATATTCTGGACTTTCAGTGCTTGAAGTGTATTGATCAACTCTATAATCATTTGATGGAATGAGATTTACCAAGCTCATCCATATCTACTCTTAGCTTAGCCATATGGATTCATAATAACGCCATTGCCTAATATTGTGATATGAATACAACCGCAAGTCTGCTACATAACACCCAGCTAGCAAATCTGCTATATAACACCTAGCTAGCAAATATGCTACAAAAGACTTAGTTATATATATATATATATATATATATATATATATATATTTCCCGAATAAATTAATGAATTTATACGTGTCTACTCTTAGATGAGTTACATGGATTTATCATAAAATTTTCCCTAAATTGGATTTTAATATCTACGTGATCACCTCTCAACAAAGAAATATATGAATGTTATTGTACAAAAAATAGCCAAAGTACACCATGGCACCGGCAAGCTCATGGCTGGGTAATGCCAACACTATCTATCCACGGCGCTGGAAACTGCCAACGCTATCAACTATTATTATTATCGTTGGTGCTTACAGCGCCACCACACCTCTTTTACGACGTTGGAAATTGCCAACGCCACCAACAATTCTCGCCAGCGCTTACAACACTAGCATCATCTTTACAGTGATGGAAATTACCAGTGCTATCCATATCTTTCGCTAGTGCTCACAGCGCCAGCATCACCTCCACGACGTTGGCAATTTCCAGTGCCATCACCATCCCCTTTGTTGGCGCTTACAGTGTCAGCGCCCTTTTTTACGGCATAGGAAATTACCAGCGCCATCACCTACCTTCACTGGTGCTAGAGATATTCAAGCGTCATTTCCTCGTGCATATGCACCAGTGCCAACAACATTTCATTGTTGGCGATTGCTAAAGATATCATTATTCTTCATTTCACTGGATTTTTTCAACGTCACTTTAGGGCCAATGCTGGTGCATCGCGCACCCATCGATTATTGACATTAGTTTTGTTTTTGCACCTATCTCAAGTGATGCACTACGTACGTCTCTTAGTATTTCTAATGCTTGACTTGATGTCGTGAGCTATTGGTATCTCCACTTAATACCCCGATCCATGAGTACTCAATAAAAAGAAAAATTTAACTAGAATTGTGATGCGTGTCGTAGGTGCACAAATTGTTTTACTTATTTTCTACTTTACTAATGAATAATACAGTAGTAAATAGAGTTCGTTCCCCACGAGGAGCGAAGTATTCTAGTTGTCAAAAGTGCCACAAAAGGGGATTTGTTTTAGGATTTTAGCAAAGTAAATAAGAAAGCAATTAAAAGTAAAGTTGTAAGCAACAAAGAGAGATATGATCGAGGAATCCTTATTCGTTACGAGACAATCATTGAATTAGTATACTCATCTATTTTCATTCATCACAGTTTATTACCAACCGTAGGATAGCAGCTAGAGCAGTGATGTCCTCGAAAGTCCTTAGGTCACTGGGTACCGAAGCGCTTGAATACCAGATTCTATTTGTCTAAACCACCTAGAAGTAGCGCATTCTAAGTGTAATTTGGCCAAATATTTTATATTTTGTGACTTTATAGATTGATCCTAGTAGTTAGACTCTTAGCGCATGGTCCACTTTCTAGTGTTGCTTCTATAGCAATAGCTCCATAGAATCCCTCTGCAAGGTCTCATGTGCTCTACTTGTGTAGGAGTTATTCAACAATCACGGATATCCTAACTCTAACTAGCAATAGATTAATCAATAGACTGATTTAGTTGGCCCCCAAGAACAATCAATTAATCAATCATACACATTCTTTATAGTAGAAACAACCAATAAACATGTGAAGAACTCAAAATAGATTCATATAAAATAACTCAAATCATATCTAAAACTTAGAATTCATCCTCAATGAGGTTTTTAACTACTCATAGTTAATAGATGTCTAAGAATTAAATAAAAATAATATAAAAATAAAACTACAATTACAAACCGAAAAAACGTGGCAGCTAAAGTCTTCTCCTCCAAGCCGGTTCTGCTTCTCCAATTTTTTTCTGTCTGTTTTCGGTGTGTTCTTTTTCATTGGCTACATAAGGCTATTTATAGCCTTCACCCAAAACAAGATATACACGTGAATTATATTAGATAAGGAACAGGAATTCGGTGGAGCAGAGTTTTCAAATTTGAAAACTAAGTAACCATGTTATGCTGTGATGCGGAGTAAGTTAATAAGATATGCACGGGTTTCTTATTGTCTCAAACTGTATCCGGACCCACTTGTAGCAGCTGGATCTTTTAGATTCCTTGACATATTCATCTTGATACACCAAGCTACACCGGATTCACCTATTTTCCTTCACGCATCAGGATATTCTCCAGAGAGATAACTCTCTCTAATCCCCGTTCTTCTCAAACTTTGTTCTTTGATTATCTCAGTTGAACTCTCGGCCAAGAAAACTGGTTCCAAAACTCGAGTCCTGTTCATTTGAACCATCACAGGCTCGATATCATTCACTTCCTCTCCATCTCAGACTCTTATCTGTTGCCATCAACACAGCCGTGAACCACACCAACAATCGATTCTCGACACCTTCCATCACCACCATCTCGTCCATCAATCACAAGCAACAACATCTCCTAGATATATCACCACCAGACTCCTTGTTCCTTGCTTTTTGAAGTTCTCACCCCAAAACATTACAGCATCTCTTCCGAACATTTCATTGTTCCCTTCGAATTCCTAGTAACGAAACTCATTTCTTAAGCTCCAAATTCATTATCTGCTGAAATCCCATTTTACCATCACCAATCAACAACGTCACTACCATCACTCGACTGACTCGAGCTTTTTACTGCCGTAAACTCTCAACTCGAGTTCTTCTCAGCTTCAACAATACCACACATGTATTCTAGCCACACAGAAAACTAGTGGTTCTTTGCGAATTCAGACTTTCTCAAATCATAAAATCCATCACTATTTGATCATGATCATGATCAATCTCTGATCACAATGGATGTGAATACCAAATCTCCACCATAAACATGTTAAAATTCTAACATAAGAGCATCAAATTATGATAAAATGAGATGTACCAAATCAAGACTCAATTGACAATCTCATATCCCAACAAATATAAACGGTGGGGATAAAATTAGACATTTGTTGATTAAGACGTGACAGATGGAACAAAACTGATACCCTTACCGCATGATAAACACGTCTTAATCATGCAAGTTACGAGACAAAAGATTCAGAGCATGACACAAAAAAGTCAAAGCATGACACACCCCTCTCATAAGTCACGTGTCGAACATGCAATAACATTAAAAAAATTGGACGGTCCACAATTCTATATGACCGCACCATATTCATAAAAAAACTCATGTGGAATAATCTAATTGGATAAAACAAGAAGCGAGACCGCAGTAAGGATGTGATCCACCCAGCATGAAATCAAATAAGATAAGAAAGACCCGCATCATACCTTGTGGAATATACAAAAAATATTCAGGACAAGCCTCATAATAGGATATAGATAAGATTAAATAGTTGAAAAGAGAGAATTTAGGGGGTCCCTTGAAAATTCCTATAAATACCTGACTCAAAGACAGAGAAAGGGGTCGGAAAAAAAGATTGAAACAAAAGAATAAGGACTAAGAGAATTGGATTAGGTAATAACATATAACATAATTTGTTTGATTTTTTCATCATATGTAATCATTTCAATCATAAATAAACAATTATTTTATTATTGTACAAATCTTATCTACAATGTCTTTTGGATAATAAATCCATTTGGTTGTGTTACTAGATTTTTAGTAATCATAATTTGGCGCTAGAAACAGGGATATGAGTAAAGAATTTATTCTACCTGATCCTAATTTGTTAATTCTTAAACTTTTCATAGAGTTATACAGATTTGATTTATATGTAGAAAACTCCCTATTTTCCTATTTCTTTAAGGCATTTATTGTACCTAATATTATAAAATTTTCATTTTTTATTGACTGATACTTTTAAATTTATACAATATAGATTTTAGAACTATTTGATATTTATATTTGATTTGATCAACTAAATGTTGATTTAAAATTTTCTGATAAATTTTTAATCTCAGAATTTTTGATACAAAAAACTAAACTTTTACTCTTGACGAAATATTGATTTGAATCCAATTCAATTTTTTAGAGTTATACAACGATTTCAAATGAATTTGCATTTAAATTGGATTTCATATCATTCATATCACTTTATATGCACATATTACAGATATTATATTTCTTGAATCATTGATCTTATTGGATTAGATTGACAATATAGATGGAAAAATCGAAAGAAATAATCAACAGTCAGAACATCCACAAAGAAATTCCTACAACATCAAGAGTATTATTTCGGAGTCAAACAGAAAAAATCAGTTCAACAGCTAAGATGGTAAACAAAATTCGAATGAAGAGATTGAACAAAATAACACCCAAAAGGAGATTGAAGAAATAAAGATAGCAACAAATAACACAATTCAGGAACAAAAAAGAATTAATAAGGAAGCATTTGTTATAGCAACAAACACTGTAAGAATTATGATCAATCAAACTGTAGAGTCTTCAAGAAATATTGTTGATCAAGATGGTATAGAAATAATTGTAGAATAAATTGTAGAAGAATCTCAAGGACCGCAACCCCTGTATGGGATGCCACAGAATAGAAGTAAAGATACTAAAGTTGCAGCCGTTATTCCGATACAAACAAAAGAACCGAGGAATGAACATCATTTTCAAGGACCAAACAGAGAGAAAGAAGTACAAAGACCACTGGATAAAATAATAGAACCAAACATCCATACTGATCAACCAATCAGCAATAATAGAACAACACAACAACCACATGTGGAAGCACCTCAGAATATAATTGATCATTTCACTCAATTGTTTGGAGAACTGGATGAAATGCGTAAAACTAAAAAAGGCTTATGCAGAAACAATCACTCTTCTAGAACAAGAAAATCAAATACTTAGGGATAAAGTTAGACATGATGCTGAAGTACCAATTTCAAAACTGCATAAACAAGAAATGAATTTTAAAAGACCCGCAGAAAGTAAATCGGGAATTAACAGAGATCAAAGAATAATGATAGTCGAGCCAATTAATGATACATATGATCATCCGAGTCAAAATAGACATAATCATTTTTATGAACCAGATAAACCAGATTATTATGATTTTGAGTCAAAAGCACCAATATAACAAGTGGAATAAATATTTAGAGGATTTAGAGGTAATGAGAGAAGAAATTAAATCATTAAAAACCAAACAAGAAGGTGGGCGTCTAGATGAAGTACTGAAAGAGGCTAGCAGAACACCACTTGCACCACATCTTGCGTTTGCAGTCATCCCACTAAAGTGTACTCTCCCTAATTTTGAATGCTATGACGACACTAAAGATCCCGCAGCTCATTTAAAATATTACAATCGAAATATGGCCCGCTGGGAGCATAATGATGTCATCATGTGCAAATATTTTCCCTCTAATTTAAAAGGATCTGCATTAACTTGGTTTGATAATTTACCAGAAAGAATACAACATTCATATACCCAATTGGCCCGTAAATTTCTAGAAACATACATGTACAACAAACCCGCGAATTCTAGAGTGTATAAGTTATTTGCTCTCGCATCCTGGACCGAAGAAACTATTCGAGATTACACTGATTGCTGGCAATCAATCTGTCAAGCTACATGCAATGTCAGTCCAGATATCACCATCAATTGTTATAAATGGGGAATATCAGACCATATGAGCCCGCTCTTCATAGATATTCATGGTGCAAATCTAAAAAATAAAGGAGATTTGAGAGTAATTATTGAGAAATATGCCAGACTTCAAGATATACAAAGACAGAATCTAAGAGCAAGTTCTCAAAATCAGAAAACCACGCACAGAACTAGTTCTGCTGAACCAGTATCAAGTTCCAGAAAACAAGTTGCGGACGAAACTCCTTCTAATGATTCTAAGCGGGGCAAAATAGATGGTGAAAGAAAATTCAATAAATAATTCGAAGATCGAGTTCTTACTAAACTCAATACTGGGTATTCTCGGATTCTAAATTCAATTAAGAATGGAAAAGATTTTAAATGGTCATAGTCCAAAGGAAGGCAACCTCCGCACACAGAAAATTGCAAAGACTACTGTGAATATCATTGTTTTTACGGTCATGCTACAAATAAATGTAAAAACATGAAGATACAAGTTCAAAAGTTAATTGATGCGGGGGAATTGAAAGAGTTTCTTCATCTACCTGATCCACCAGCAAGACCGTGCCTAGATAAGACTATAAATATTCCGGAGAATAGTCGAACTATCAATATAATTTCCCACACGGAGTCAAGTCAACTACCTATAAATGGAGCAATCGATAGAAGGTTACGCAAAAAAGTTGATGACCATGAAATTTTCAAAAGTGCGGGTAGAATCGGAAATACATAGGAAGATTGGATAGCCGCACCATTAACCTTTTCAGCAAGTGAAGTTGATCAAGAAGTTGAAACACACAATGATCCATTAGTACTCACTTTACCAATGTCTGGGTGGAATGTAAAAAAGGTTCTCACGGATGGGGTAAGTTCACTTAATGTGTTGTTTTATGGTACATTTCAAAGAATGGGGCTTAAAGATGATCAACTCACACCTTCATGTTACATCATTTATTGATTTAATGGGATATCTTCAAAACTAAAAGGAGAAATTTTACTTGAAGTCATGGCGGGACCAATAAAAATCCTTACCAAATTCAGTATAGTAGAGGCAACATCCCCATATAATGCAATTATCTGGAGGCATTGAGTTCATCGTTTGAAAGGAGTAACTACAACTTATCATTAGTATTTGCGGTTTCCAACACCGCAAGGACAAATAGAAATTATAGGAGATCAAAATGTGGCAAGAGCCTGCGATCTCAAAGAAACACATATGAATAATGAACGTACCCAGATACAACAACAAAGAAACAAAGAGCAAAAATTCAAAGCTAAGGAAGATGCAATAAATCAATACATGACCGAAACTGCGGGAAAAGATCTATCAAATATAGAAACTGTGAATTCCAAATCAGAAGAAAGTGCACCAAAGTCTGGAACAAGTGACAGCATACCTGAATAGCAATTAAAGGGAGATCTTTAAAAAATTTAGGAGACCCCAAACCTACTTTTTCAGAAGTTGAAGAAACTAAAAATGTCAATATAGGAAAATAAGAATCCCCAAAAATGATAAAGATTGGAACTTTAATGGAATCAGAACGGGAAGGTGAGTTTTTTAATCTACTCAAAGAATATGTTGACATTTTTGCTTGGAAAATGGGAAATATGCCAGGCATTGATGCGAGTATTGTTCGTCATGAATTACATATACATCCAGGCACCACCCCATTTCGGCAACTCATATGCAAGGTAGCTACGGAATATCATCTATCAGTTGAAAAAGAACTCAAGAAAATTTTATATGCGGGATTTATTCGAGAAGTGAGGTACCCAACTTGGATATCCAACATGGTAATTGTACCAAAGAAAAATGGAGGAGAAAGGATTTGTATAGACTTCGCCAATTTAAACAAGGCATGTCCGAAAGATAGTTATCCGCTCCTCAGTATTGATCAATTAGTGGATATAGTTGAAGGACATGAGGCTTTATCTTTTATGGATGAACATTTAGGGTACAATCAAATTGCCTTAGCTGAAGAAGATCAAGAACATACTGCATTCTTTACCCTACATGGCTTATATTGTTATACCAGAATTCCCTTTGGACTAAAGAACGCGGGGCAACATATCAACGACTTGTAGAAGCAATCTTCAAACCATGGATAGGCCGCACCTTGGAGGTTTATGTAGATGATATGCTTGTAAAAATTAAATTTTCTAAAGATCATCTACATGATTTAAAAGAAATCTTTGAAGCTCTGCTGAGATACAAAATGAAGGTCAACCCGGATAAATGGATTTTTGGAGTTACATCAGAAAGTTTTTAGGATACTTGGTCATTCAAAATGGTATTGAAGTTGATCCGGCCAAAATACAGAAATTGTTAATATGCCTTCTCCAAAGAATGTCAAAGAAGTACAAAATTTGAATGATTGCTTAGCTGGACTTAATAGATTAATTGTTAGATCATCTGACAAGTGTAAACCATTTTTTGACACTTTAAAGAAGAAGAACAAATTTGAATGGAATGAAAACTATGAGCAAGCCTTTCAAAACATCAAAGCTTATCTCGCAACAATACCAGCATTACAAAAACCAGAACCAGAAGAGGTGTTAGCTTTATGCATAGCTGCAACAGAAGATGTTGTAAGTACGGTATTAGTATGAACAAATGAGAAAGTGGAAAAACCAGTGTATTACATCAGCAAAACTTTTAACCCTGTCGAAAAGAATTACACCAAAATTGAACAATTGGTATTGGCATTAGTTTTTGCCACACAAAAATTGCGCACCTATTTCTTAACACATTATGTTCAGGGGCCAAGTAAAGCTCCATTAGAATCCATACTGAAGAATACGGGAAAAGTAGGAAGAATAGCAAAGTGGAACGCACAGTTAGAACAATTCCACATCTTGTTTGAAATACATACCACACAAAATCATAAATTCTAGCAGATTTCCTTGCGGATTTACCATTAGACAATGGATCTGAAATTCAAGGTATGCCAGGGGAAGAAGGTGATGATGATGATTCTCAAGATATTTTAAATTTTGTTAATTCCCACAGATAGGAAGTGTTCATTGATGGAGCACGAAATAAAGAAGGATCGGGAATAGGAGTTGTAATTACAACTCCTATCGGAGATCGGATGGTGCATTCATTTCGTCTAGAATTCGGAGAGCACAAAAATAACATAGCGGAATGTGAAGTTGTAGTCCATGCTCTCAAACTTATCATCGAATTGAGAATAAGTGATGATCGACTTACAAGTGATTCGCAATTGGTGATTTGAAAAGTTGAGTTAAATATCAAGCATTTGATGAAGATTTGATAGAATACAAGAATCTTGTCAACAATTAGCATCGCAAGTCCCGAATATAACTTTTCGACATTTATCTAGAGAGAAAAATTGTCATGCTGATGCATTAGCATATATTTCTTCAATGTTAAAAGATCAAAACACATCAGCAATCAAAATTGGATGCATCTATGAACCATCAATTAAGATACAATCAGTCGAAAATTTAGAAGAGAAAGTAGATGAAGACCTTAAAGATGCAGCCATTAAAGATGATGCAACTTTTCTACAGGATCAGAAGATGAATCATTATCTGAAGAAGATTGGAGACTTCTATTACATCAGTACTTGCAAAATGGAATATTATCCACAAACACCAAAGATGCAAGGAAAATTCAATCAAAATCTGTAAATTATCAGTTGCGGGATAAAATTTTATACCATAAATCCTTTTTGGGACCATTACTTCAATGTCTATCAAGAAGCCAAGGACAGCGTATTCTCAGTGATATTCATTATGGAGATGCGGAAAATCATAGTGGAAGGAGCTCACTTGCAATAAAAACAAGAATGCAAGGGTATTACTGGCCATTTATGAATAAAGATGCATTTAATCTCGCAAGAAGATATGAAGAATGTCAACGCTTTGCTAAAAGGATCAAAGCTCCTGCAAAAGAACTCAATTATGTACTAAGTCCATGGACATTTGCGAAATGGGGAGTAGATATAGTTGGACCATTAATGGAGGACACACATAAAAGAAAATACTTAATTGTAACAACTGACTATTTCACTAAATGGGTCGAAGCAAAAGCTCTAGCTCGAATCAGAGATACTGATGTCTTTAAATTCTTGTTTGAAGACATAATTTGTAGATTTGGAATTCCGGTGACTATAGTATCTGATAATGGACAACAACTACAAGGAAAAAAATATTATATGTTTTTTTGAAGCATTTAACATTCTAAATAATAAGTCCACTCCTATTTATCCTCAAAGTAATGGTCAAGCTGAAGCAACAAATAAAACAATTGCTATGAATCTAAAAAAGACTCTAGATGGACATCATAAAAGATCGTGTGAACAACTTCATAATACTTTATGGGCTTATCGTACAACAAGAGAATCCACTGGCGAATCACCAATCTTCTTACTTATGGAGCAGAAGAAGTTAGTCTCATGGAAATCATTTTACCAACTACAAAGACAGAAGCTTGGGAAAAGAACTTGAATACAGATCTAATGCTTGAAAAATTGGATGATTTAGAAGAAAGAAGAGAGACTACACTCCAAAAAATAGAAAATTATAAACAAAGATTGGCCAGAGAATACAACAAGAAAGTAAAGTTAGGAAACTTTGATGAAGGGAAATAAGTGCTACGTCAAATTCCGGAATACCAAAGAAATAAGAAGGAAAAGAAATTTGCACCTACATGGGGAGGACCTTACATCATTCAAGACATTGAGGGACAGGGCTCATACCATCTACGGAATATGAACGGAGAAGTATTGTGGTATCCAAGGAATGCACAATACCTCAAACCATATTATCCATAAGAAAAATAAAAATGGATCATGCAATAACAACTTCAGTATCATGAGAATGTGCTAACCAATCACATCGCTTCATACTATGTAAAGCATGACAAATGATATCTCTCTAGAAAATTCATGTAAATGTCTATGAGTGTATGACTAATGGATATTTCGTAAGCAAGAGATGCCTAACATGACATTTTACTTATTGTGAAAACAAGTACAATCATTCTCTGAACGTACTGCTTTCGCAATTGGGACCGCATTATTAACTTTCTTTTGGCCAAGGTGCAGTTGATCATGTGACTGTGCCCTCAAAGGTAACTCAAGGTATACTTTTCACCTTGTGGTTTCTCAACTCATACACTCATTATAAAATTCAATTAAATGCATATATTTTTGAAATTAAAACAATCTATTGATATATATATATATATATATATATATATCCAAAAATGTATTACAGGTAATACACTGTACAGATCAAAAAGAAATATACATGCGCACCAAAGATAAAAAGAAACTACTAAGGGGCGGAAGGATCAACAGTCTGTGAAGGATGTTTAAGGATTTCTTTACGACCATACTCCTTGGTAAATTCATCTGCCTTTACTTTATCTAGATGTATTATTTATTGTCTTTGTTACCCCAATACGAGCTTCAATCTTTAACTAAGAGATTTTGGCACGCGCAGTCTCAAGCTCCTGCTTCAACGCACTCACTTCGCCCACAGATTCTTTAGCACGCACATCTAATGATTTAGCTTGCGCTTCCCAATAATTTTTCCTCCCTTGCTCAACAGCCATATCACGTGTAACATTGTCATCTCTCATATTATCAAGCTTCAATTTCCCTTCTGCCTCTTCAGCTCTAGTAGTTAACAGATCAAGCTGACTTTGTACTTCATTTTCTTTGATAGTGGCAAGCTTTAATTGTCCCTCAGCCCCCTGTTCTTTAGTGACCTCAAGTTGAAGTTGTCCCTCAAGATGTTGTGAGTTCTCATTCAACTTTTGTAACTCTTGAAGTTGTGTTCTTGAACTTTTCTTCGAAGCCTGTAATATAATGTAAAACAATAGTTTAAGTAATGTAAGAAATTATATCAAACCGCAGTTATGCAATATAATAAGATACCACTTATGAGGGATTCAGACTCTTCTAGTTTATGAACTATTGCCTCTTGGGTATCATCAAGGGAATCAAATTCATTTGAGAGTTTTTCATAGTTGTCACTAAGACGATGAAGATATTGACTATATCGATCCAACTTTACCTGTTTCAATGAATCTTCATACCGTAATTGATTTATTCCATTTATAAACTTTTCCATTCCTTTTTATAAACGGTAAATGTCAGTCTCACGCAAACAAACAATTTATGAAAATCTAGAAACTTTGGATCGAGCATCTACAAGTGCATTTCCCTTGGCATGAGCATCCGCTACCGCATTATCTATGTCTTTGATGAGTCGAGCAACATAAGAAAATATTGAGAATCATGGAATGACCCGGAAGTAGAAAATTCCGCAAGAATATTTTTACGTTCCGTATAAAGCGTACGGGTTTCATCTTCCAATTTTTCTGGTTGCTTATGTGCCTCAGTAACACTATCTTTAGTCCACGAGAGAGCAGTATTATATTCTGTTTTCTTACGGAGACTATCCACGTATAATAAATGATATTTCAAATCTGATTCTTCATACATGGACTTTGCATGACTCAACTTGTCAACCAACTTGTTACATCTTTCCTTGATATCACATTCTCTTTATTGATTTTAATGACGTGATCCGAAAGACGCTTGTCTCTACGGCGCATCCTATTTATAAGATCTAAACCCCCAGCTGATCCCATAAAATAATTTAGAGAAAAATAAAAAAAAATTGAAGAAAATAACAAGAGGAAAATATTAAACCTTGATTTTGAAGGTCCAACAGTTGCTGACGGAAAACCTCATTGTCCCACTTCAATCCCGCTACATTCTGTTCCCCCAAGATAGCATTTTCTTCTTCAGCCTTAACCAGTTCAGTTTCTACTTGCCTATACGGTGCTTCCATATTTATCGACCGGCCCATGAAAACTTATACGCAACATATCAGCGTTTTGACCATGGGCAAGCTACAACTTTTTGATTGTTCAGTTAAAAAATAAATACTTGTAAGATAGCTTACTGAGGGAAAGAATATGCCCCACCATCCGCAAGAGCAATTACATCCGCATGAGAAGAAGGAAGATCAATATAAAAAGAAGAACGAACCTTGATCTCTTAACCAGGCTTCTTTCACTGATTCGTAAGAAGCGGATCGTATACGCTCACGCAAAGTTCCTACCGCAGAAGAATCAGTTTCTACGGGTTGAAAATCATGCGGCACATACAACAAATCCTTAGACATGAACCAATGAAAAGCCTCTTCTTCCTTATCAACAAGGCTTTCATCTTCCGTTCTTCCCTTGCCCTTACCACTGTAAGAAATACCCTCATTGCCACCTTTATTAGTAGCATCAGTGACAGTTGTATTCTTATCGCCACCTTCATTAGTAACAACAGTAATAATTACTTCAGGTTCATCTTTATCAGATGAACCTCTTTCCTCACTAACATAATGCACAAGGTAATCATCTTCATATAAAAGAGGCAAAAATTGAAAAGAAAAAAATGAAAACTGAGAAGTAAATACACCAGTGCCCATCCCACATTCCAAGGAGATAGATTGATTCACTAATTCATCAGTTTTAATCTCTCCCACATCAACAGAAGAATCCACAGGCCCAACAGATTGATCCTTATGACCTTCATGGGTATCAACGGGTTCAGAACCTACGGGTTCAAGAAAATATCTCGTATCTGGTTTGTTGATTGGAGCAGAACATTTTGTCCCTCATCACCTTTTTCAAATCCATCATTACCATAGCCAAGACCTTCATTTTTTTCTAATATTTTGTGGAGGGGAACTAGTTGTATCGAGGATTTCCCCTTCTTCAGGATCAATAGAAGTACCAGACACGACCTTGGTCCTTTTTTGATCTTATCAACATCCAATTGATAAAAAGATTATTCATTAAATAATATCCAAATATATTTTTACAAATTCATTTAAATAATTAATACCTTTCTTCCTATAGCAATAGCCTTTCGTTTCTTTCTCGTATCACTTTTAGAATCTCCTTCTACTTGTGTCTATATAAAACACAAACATTTAAATAATGTTAAAGAAGCTAAACATGAGAACCAAGTATTAGAATTGTACGTACCACATCATCATACATGAAGGAAAAACCATCAAAATTTAATTTCCCGGGGCAAGAAGTATGGGAACCAGAAGTAAGGTTGCTAACCACATTATCATGTACAAAACGATAGATCCATGGGCCTTTAATTACTAGAGGGGTATGATACCACCTGAAATCATGATTGACACGGATTTTTTCTATTAAAGGCATTTGCGTTCCAGGGATAAATTTCATCTTAGAATTATCGATCTACCAAAGCAGGCGAAAACCTTCACCACCTCTGCAGCCTGGACCAACACTCTTTTTTTATACTTCTTTACTCCCATAAAATCAGCATAAGTAGCTTGAAAATTAGCTACCATATAATATTTACGCTTCACAGGATTGGGAACATAGCTCTTAAAATTTGTTTCCCCTTTACAGCGTTTATGACATCCATTTAACATGCGCCACCAATTTTCATTATATTGAGCAATGGATTGGCCCGTACAATGATTATCCACTTTACTTCGACCCGCAAGAACTTCATACTGAAATGAATCTCTACTCTTGTATAAATGAAGCACTAAACCAGCATGTAATGCACCCGCAGTTATCAACAGTTTATCCGCACTATACGGGAACTTCTTTATCATACCAAGTGGTATTTCATCACCTTCAGCAGGATCATAAAAAGAAACTTTAAAATTTTAAAGATTGTGTTTTTCTTTAAACTCATCAAGATTCTCAGATATGAAACTCAAACTATCACTGGCCCGCTTATTTCTAGAAGAAGTAGATTTCTTAGCCGCAACAACGATTGTAATATCGACATTTGGTAAACTCGTACAGGATGTATAACATTAAGAGGTCGAGCTTCCGAGGTGCCAAATTTTCCTTCTGCCTTTGGTTTTCCGCAAAATATCGAGATGTTTTCTTCTCTGAAGGCTGCTTACTGTGGTGAGAGACAGATTTAGACGCTTTACTATTTTTTTTTTCCTGACATGATGATTTAGCTACAAACAATCAACAAGGGCAAGAAAAATTAATAACGGATTCATATCGATGAGGTAAATCAAGAACAGATAAAAGAGTAGATCAATCATAGATAACTTTTACAAACAAGTATCAACCAGAAATTATTCAAAATTATCATTACTTTTACCCACAGAAAGTAATCAAGATATTAATCAAACATGAACACTAGCGGATAATCAATTCACTAATCGAGAAAATCGAAAGATTAGAATTATAAATTTACTAGAACAATCATTGTTTATCATGAAAGTTCAAGAAAAAAATTAAAGCTATAAACAAGATCATCATCACCATTATTCGCCATTAAAGTTCAGTCAAGAAGTTCAACTGACACAAATCAATATTTTAGGATCAACATTATCATAAATTTTCAAGCAATTTGATCATTAGCATCATTGTCATCATTTTTCAAATAAATCACAAAACCAAAGTTCAAATAAAACCAGAAAATGAAAATAAAATTTTTACCTGCAACAATGGTAAAATCAAAAGTCTTATCAGCAGAAGGCTTGAAGTCAAAAGGAAAAGGGTACTTAATCTCGATGAAAATAAATCTTTGATTCAAATAGAAGATTGAGACAGAAAGATTGAACTAATCAGGTTTTAAAGATATCTGAGAAAAGGTTCCTGCAAAGGAATGAAGTTAAGCCAAAACTTTATGAAGAAGAAGACAAAAAAGATAGAGAATAAAAACAATAAATGAAAGAATATGATAAGACTCAATCTAATGTGAAGATTTGAAAAACCGTCAGAAGAATAAAGTTAAATATGAGAGAGAAAATTTATTAAAGACGTGGATATCGATAAAATCATGATCAATTTTTCTTTCAAAATTCTACCATACGTTGAATTTGAAAGAAAATGGGAAATTGTGAATACCAAATCTCCACCGTAAACGTGTCAAAATTCCATCGTAGGAGCATCAGATTATGATAAAATGAGATGTATCAAATCAAGACTCAATAGACAATCTCATATCCCAACAAAGATAAACGGTGGGGATAAAATTAGACATCTGTTGATTAAGACGTGACAGATGGAACAAAACTGACACCCTTACCGCATGAAAGACACGTCTCAATCATGCAAGTTGCGAGACAAAAGATTCAAAGCATGACACACTGCTCTCAGAAGCCACGTGTCGAACATGCAATAACATGGAAAAGATTGTACAGTCCACAATTCTATATGACCGCACCATATTCATGAAAAAACTCATGTGGAATAATCTAATTGGATAAAACAAGAAGCGAGACCACAGCAAGGATGCGATCCACCCAGTATGAAATCAAATAAGACAAAAAAAAGGCCCACATCATACCCTACAAAATATACAAAAAATATGCAGGACAAGCCTCATAATAGGATATAAATAAGATTAAATAGATGGAAAGAGAGAATTTAAGGGTGACCCTGAAAATTCCTATAATTACCAGACTCTAAAACTAAGAGAATTGGATTAAGTAAGAACAAATAGCATACTTTGTTTAATTTTGTCATCATATGTAATCATTTCAATCATAAATAAACAATTGTTTTATTACTGTGAAAATCTTATCTACAATTTCTTTTAGATATAAATCCATTTGGTTGTGTTACTAGATTTTTAGTAATCACAATGGAAGCAACCAATAATTGCATCTTTAATGATTTATTGATTAACCCATGCCCTAAAAACTCTTTTCTAGCATGTTCATGAAACTTGGACAAGGTTTTTGCACCATGGCAGAGAATCCATGGTTGATCTGTTCTGATAGAGAATAATAGTCGAAGGAAGGAGATAGTGGCTGCCCTTTAGTAAAATAGTGGGTGTTGTTATAAGAATTCAAACTCTTGGACAACCCCCAATAATTTCACTAGTGCCTTAGTTGTTTTATTTAAACGTGTGTTCCCTTAGCGTACAATGAGGTGCCAACAGTAGTTGCCCTTGAAATGACCGTTTTCCTCTTTGTTCTCGTTTTGCTTATAACTTCCTCATACGAAGTCGGAATGACTTCATCCATAAGAAATCCTGATTTGGATGAGTTATACCTGGTCTTTGGCAATTATTCCTTTGTAATACTCCATTTTCACTACATTTGGATGATTCCACCTAATAAAAGCCAAATAAACAAAAACAAACGTAATATACAATAATTCACAAGTAATCTAGTAAATAAGTGCATGAAATTGAAACTCTAAATATTTAAAATCTGCACTTATCAAATTTCCAATACTTGGCACCGTTTATAAACAAGGATGATTGATGCCACAGTTGTGCATCATCAACGAATCCAACCACAAGCTTGCATCATAGCACCACCTCTCACAGAAAGATGCCACTAGATCATATCCCTAACAGAGAGACGCTCTCGGCTTGTATTGGTGATATACCATGGGTTTGCATCACTCACAGAGTAATACTCAAAGATTTCATCTTCCAACAAGGTGATACCACTACTCTGCATCAACTATGAACTGATGCCAACACTTCCTATTGTCACTGAGTTTTCCTTTTGTTAATGAGTTGATGCCAATGATCGACATAGTCACTCAGAACATTGACAAGAGTAGCATGGTGGTGTTCGTGCATCACTATCGACTTCTACAGATATCAGACGTCATTATCAAGCTCTTACTGGCACCTTTTTTATTTCCTTCATGGTCACTCATTATCTCACCCTGATGCCGTGAAGTGATCTACTGACCACGAGTACCCGGCTTACTCAACTGATAATATTTGAGATTCATACTAGCAGTGACATCAATGTGCTACCTAATGCACATAGATGACATCATCAAAGCTCAACTCTCAATAACATTAATAATCTACCTGACTTACTAAGTTCACTAAGTCACTGATAGACCTAATAATCTTACTAGACTCCACACTGGTTACTCTACTTAATTAATTAGTACACTAAGCGTATTGCCTTATTGATTAAGTAAGTCACCCTTATGACTTAAGTAATAACATTAGCAGTACTTGAGTTCTACTATTAATTTTCTACGAGACGTCATATATTCACATGGGAGGACATTCATTAGGGTTTTGGTCTTGCGGTTTACAACAAGGGTTTTGGTCAGAATGACTTCATTCTTTCGCTGTTGGCTTCGTAATTCAATTCTCCAAGTGATAATAATAAGAAATCCCATATTTGGACGAGTTATACCTGGTCTTTGGCAATTATCCCTTTGCAATGCTCTATTTCCACTTCTTTTGGACGATTTCACCAAATACAAGCTAAATAAACAAAAACAAACGTAATATACAATAATTCACAAGAAATTTAGCAAATAAGTGCATGAAATTGATAGTATAAATATGTAAAATATACGCTTATCAATTTCCCCTCACACTTAGGTTTTGCTAGTCCTCGAGCAAACTATATATCCTTAACTAACTTAAAATACAACAACTCCATTTCGTTGAGATACGATTACACTTAGCATGTATAATAGCCTTTATACCCTAGGTATCCCTGATAGACACATTTTAGTGTCTAATTTGCACCTTAATTTCTAGTGAGTTAGTATTCGATTTTGCGTTTATTATGTGTTTTTATGCTTTTGTAGGTACATTAGAAGAATAAAGATTTGTGGAAAAATCGGCTCAAAAAGTGTTAAAGGAACCCGGGAAAAGTGTTAAAGGCACCCACATTTTGGATTGGGGGCACCCATT
>JAJJMC010031261.1:5508202-5528370 GCA_023531435.1 Papaver californicum | reverse complement strand
AGTAGTGGTGTTTTTGTTTGATGGGTCATGCTGGGTTGACAACCTCTAATGTCCCATGCTTGTGATTTACCTCTACTTGTTTGCATAAGAACCTATTTTGGCAATATTTGAGCTTAATTTATTTAAAAGAATTGCATGATTAATCACATAAATTGTTGGAAATAACTGATTCCTGATTCCTGATTCCTGGTTTTCTCCATATTTTCCATATATCATCTCTAGTTTATTTTCCTGATTTTTGTTAGTTTAGATTAAATCCATTATTTTCTAAAATCATTACCTTCACAAGTTCGAGAATCGAACACTTTATTTACCACTTTTAAAATTACATCAGTCCCTAGTGGATGAATTATAGTCTCGTGAGGTCTTATAAGAGGTATACCCATAAAACCTAGTCCAACTTCAAAGTCACAAGCATCCAACGAGCTATGAGGACATAAAGTTTCTGCACACTAATAATAAGAAGTTAGAAATTCCAAAGAATATTATTCTCTTGCTTAACTCTTGAGTTAAGATAAAACCACCATATGAAAGAATCCATCTTCGAATAAGCATTACACTTGGACTTCTGCCTCACCAACAGGGTTTTATGAAATTGCACTCAAATGACGCACTTTATGGTTCTCATGTGTGCAGGCAGAAGTGAAGATATAAATCCTGCACACGTTGAATGGTGGGAAGGAAAAAGAACCTTCCAAATCATATGAAGATGTTATCCTATAGAGCGTGGGACGAAAAAGAACCCTTTTTTTTTTCTCTGATGACCTCTAAGAAAGGAAATCAACCACTATGTAAGTATGGGAACACTTACTTACCTTCTCACCCGATTCACAATCAGCACCACTCTTTTGAACTTTTGAACTTTGTATAACCTTGACAATTGTTACTCTTTTTCTCAATTCCTTGTTGTTTGAAACTTATTTATAGATTTCTTCTTCCCCGCGGCCTTATTGAATGAATACAAAAATAAATACACACTAAAGCAATGATAAACATTATTATCTTCTTCTTCTTTTTTAATTTTTTATTTTAATTATAGAACTCAAAATACAAACTGAAAAATAAAATGAAACTACTACGGCTGGGATAAGGACTTTACCACTTGATTATTCACAACTTGTATTGTCTTGATATCATGAACTTCACTAACTCACATCTTTTGATTTCTTTCGCTCTTGTACATAAGTCTTCAACATGGATATATAATTCATCTCATTGTATTTTTGCTTCACTTGAATATGAAATTTGCTCTTTCCTGTACTGTAACTACTGTTGCTTGTAAACCTTGAACGTCTTCAACTTCTCTTCAAATTTTGATGCTCCTCTTGTTGATGATAATGGTGTTTCTATGGACCTGTTGTTGTCGAGAGAATGGTGCCAACTGCAAACAAGACTACAAGATAAAGTTAGCAATTCTGATGACACCCTCATGATTGATAGAAATATCACTCAAGAGATCAAAAAGTAGTGTTGAAGGGGTGCGAGGTTGGGTAGCTCATCATTCTACCGGGAGTTTACGCATATGAAACACTCTAAACGTACAATTTTAGGTTTGGTGCCTCACTCATGGGTATTGAATGATCAGCTTCTCTAATACTGTATTCTCTACCAGTGGTTTAAGTCCATTTTTATCATCCCTAGCCTCTCAACAACTAAGAAACCCGAATATAGTTCTCTAATACTTCTAAGTTCAGTTATTTCGGTAAGAACTCCATATGTAAACTTAGCTAGAAATATACCAAGTGACTCTAAAATCTCTAAAAGTTGGAGGTTTTTCATGCAAATATGTACAAAAAGTTTAAAAATTCTACCTACAACAGCGAATACTAAAAATTTATATGCTTAACCACTCCCCCACACTTAAACTTTACATTGTCCTCAATGTGAATTGACCCTTCCAATGTAAAAACAAGATGGGAAATCCTAATATGAAAAGAAAAACTAATAAACATCAAAAGATAAAGATGGAAATACAAAACAAATGGGTTGCCTCCCATGCGGCGCTTGGTTTAAAGTCGTCATCCCGACTCTGTACTCGCCCATATTACTCCTCCATAGGGAGCAAATCCTGAAGTTCAATTACATTCACATTCTCCGTTGGGAAGTTTTCATAATATGGCTTCAACCTATGGCTGTTTACTTTTAAAAATTGTTCCTGTCGTGAAACTAGTAACCTCAACTACACCATAAGGAAAAATATTAGTAACAACAAGTGGTCCACTCTGTCGGGACCTTAACTTACCGAGAAATAGTTTAATACGAGAATTAAATAGAAGAAATTTTTGTCCCACAACAAAATTCTTTTGAGAAATCATCTTGTCATGGAAAAGATTAATTTTCTCCTTGTATATACGGGAACTCTCGTAAGCATTGTTACATATCTCCTCTAGCTCATTAAGTCATAACTTTATTTGTTTCCCCGCTTTATCATATTCCATGTTGCATATTTTTACCGCCCACAAAGCCTTATGTTCAAGTTCAACCGGGAGATGACAAGCTTTTCCATAAACCAACCGATATGGAGACATACCAATCAGTGTCTTATATGCCTTTCTATACACCCATAATGCATCATTAAGCCTTAAACTCCAATCTTTTTGTGTAGTATTGACGGTTTTCTCTAGAATAGACTTAATTTCATGATTTGAAATTTCATCTTGCCCACTAGTTTGCGGGTGGTAGGGCGTACCAATCTTTTGTGTGACGTTGTACTTCTTGAGAAGAGTGTGGAAGGATTTTTGAAATTGTGAACCTCCATCACTGATAACCACACATGGTGTTCCATGTCTAGTGAAAATATTATCTTTCACAAACTCACAAACAACTTGAGAATCATTACTAGGGTGGCTTTGGCTTCCACCCATTTCGAAATATAATCCACAACAAGAAGTATATAAACTTTTCCATACGAATTATCAAAAGGGCCCATAAAATTAATTCCCCACCCATCGAATATTTCTACAACAAGAATTGGTGTGAGTGGCATTTGATTTCGAGCATCTAGATTGCTTGTTCGTTGATATCTATCACAAGATTTGGAAAAAGAACAGCATCCTCAAATAAGGTGGGCCAATAAAAGCCACTCTTAAAGACTTTGAGAGCGGTACGTTTAGAACCAAAGTGGCCACCACAAGCATAAGAATGACAAAAAAATAGAATTGATTGAAATTCAGAGTTAGGTACGCACCTGAGGATAATCTGATCAACACCGTATTTCTACAAGTAGGGTTCATCCCACACATACCGCTTGGCTATCTTCTTAAGCTTTAGCTTTTGAAAACTATACATTATAGGTACTTGCCGCGTAACCAAGTAATTCACTATATCAGCGTACCAAGGTGTTGAATCTTCTATTGAGAAAAGTTGTTCTTCTGGGAAACGATCATGCAAAGGAAGTTCTTCCTTGGAAACAAAAAGTCTACTAAGATGATCTGCAAGAGTATTCTCAACACCTTTCTTGTCTCTAATTTTTATGTCGAATTTGTGCAATAACAGTATCCACTTTATAAACCTTGTCTTAGCTTCTTTCTTTTTGAGTAGGTACCTAAGTGTTGCGTGGTCAGAATAAACAACAACCTTGGTACCCACCAAATAAGACATGAATTTTTCTAGTGCAAAAACTATAGCCAACAACTCTTTCTTCGTGGTAGAATAGTTGATTGTGCATCGTTTAGGGTCCTAGATCCATTGTAAATCACATGAGACCGCTTGTCCACTTTTTGACCCAAAACAGCTCCTACTGCATAATCACTTGCATCACACATCAACTCGAATGGAAAACTCCAGTCAGGTGACTTAATAATGGTGCAGTAGTCAATAATTCATTTAGTCTGTCAAATGCATCCTTACACTCCTAGTTGAAATTAAAGGTAGCCTCCTTTTGCAACAATTTACACATCGGCATTGAGATTTTGGAGAAATCTTTAATAAACCGCCTATAAAAACCTGAATGACCAAGAAATGAACGAATCTCCCTCACTGAAGTGGGGTATCATAAGTTTCTTATTAATTCTATCTTTGCTTTTTCTACTTCGATCCCTCTAGATGACACAATATGACCGAGCACTACACCATGGTTGACCATAAAGTGACTTTTCTCCCAATTAAGAACAAGATTAGTATTTATCCATCTTTTTAGAACAAGTTCAAGATTTTGTAAGAAAATATCAAATGAATCACCATAAACACTAGAATCATCCATAAATACCTCAACGATGTGTTCTACGTAATTAGAGAATATACTGATCATACATCTCTGAAAAGTGGCAGGCGCATTGCAAAGACCAAACGACATCCGTCTATATGCAAACGTACCAAAGAGACAAGTAAAACTAGTCTTCTCCTGATTCTCCGGTGCAATAACCATCTGATTATAGCCCAAATAACCATCCAAAAAGCAATAATGTCAATGTCCTGACAACCTCTCTAACATCTGATCAATGAAAGGCAAAGGAAAGTGATCCTTTCGGGTAGCAAAATTAAGCTTTCTGCAGTCTATGCATACTCTCCATCATGTTTGAACTCGTATATAAACAAGTTCATCATATTGATTTCTGACAACGGTAACACCATACTTGTATGGTACCACCTTGATAGACACATTATCGTGTCTTATTTGATCTCACATTTATACTTGTTAGTGCTCAATACTTTGTATTAACAATATTATTTTATGTGTTTTTAGTTATTTTTGAGGAATAAACAATTGTGAAAAAATCGTCTCAAAAAGTGATAAAGGCACCCGAAAAAGTAATAAAAGCACCCCCAAGCATTTGGTTGAAAGCACCCATACTTTGGATCAGGGCACCCACCTTTTTTAATTCAAAATGAAACTTGGCGGGAAGTTTTTCTCTCTCTCAATAACAACCTATGAAGATTTTGGATCGAATATTTGAGAGATTTTTTTGGTTGTAAAGCAAGATTATTTTCTTACCTCAATTATAGAAATTTGTATACGATTTAAACACTGAAAATCAATAAACTTATCTCATGAGAAAAATCAGTTGTTGCCGTAAGTAAAGATTCTCGGGTATTTTGGGATTCTTTGTAATAAAGGAGTTTTAATCTCCTCAAGACTTAGGTTGTTGTCGAGCCGTGAAAAGGGAAAGGAAATCAGAAGGTAGGGAGTCACATCAGATAAGCAGGAAATATTCTCCCACATGAAACAGAGTGCACCTCCCTATTTATTTGATTTAGTTTTTATACTACTCAAATACTACTCGAGATAGCTGCAGCAAGAAGGGAATAAAATCATCGAGACTTTGTCTTAAATTTCAGAAAACAGATGGAGAAAATGAAAGAATATCTTCTGAGAAAATATTGCTTTAAAGAATGGATCTGCCGAGACTTATTGAGAATATTTTGAAGGTTGTAATATAAGTAGAGGTTAAAGAAGAGTTCAAGGGGGTTATCGAGAGTTTTAGGAAGAGAACAGAGCTAAAAAAGATCAAGTTGCAGAGAATCAAATCACTCTGATGTTGCATTTCATCAAGGAAGAAGTAGAAGAAGCAACGGATAAAGATATTGCAGTTCAATAACATCTGTAATAGTCATTATTTTGAACTTGTAACACTTGATTAGTAACAATGAGTCTGTAACGCTTATATACCGTTGTAAACTCGTTGTTTTATTATTTTCTCTCCTTTTCATCTCTGTAAACAGTTTTTTTGATCTACGAATCAATATTTTGATATGTTGTTTACCATAATGAGCTAATTCTCATTCAACCAAGGAAATGGAGGAAGCTACTTACACATGATTGATGGGTAATATATTTTTTATTATTATTATATTTACTCTTTTATTTTTGATTCACTTAATCACTGTTTTTGCAGAGTTTTAATTCGAACACATGATTTTCTTAATTATTTGTCATTCAGTTTGATAGGTTATGCTTTGTTAAATCATTTGGTAACCTATGCTTAATGTTTACAAGTAAAATTTGAGAATCTGTCTGATTATTAGTGAGTTGAGATAAAAGAGGACTTACAGATAACTAGAGTTTTAGAAATCTTGGTAAATCAATTCAATCATGAGTAGTAGTGGAATCCAGAATCTTGGTTGCTTTTAATCTTATTGATAACCCTTTTAATTTAATTTCTTTATTTTTAGATTAAAAATTAGGTTTAAAAATCAAATCTTCACAAGTCTTGAACGAATCCTTTTTACCATTGTCTACAAAAATCATCACACCTGTACCGGACTAATCCACTTACTGTCAGAAAATTGGGTAAATTACCCCCACACTAGCAATTTAAGGATCTCTTTCTTGACGAGTTCCATCATTGGGGGTTAAGTCTACACTGAGCATCACATACTGGCTTAACATCATCTTCCATTAAGATTCTATGCATGCACATGGATGGACTAATGCCTTTGATGTCAGCAATTATCCAACCAATGGTCGTTTTGTGCTCTTTCAGAACCCTAAGCAGATGTTCTTCTTGTATGGCAGTAAGATTCTTTGCAATGATCACCGGAAGCTCTTCTTTATCACCGAAGTAAGCATACTTTAAGTGATCGGGAAGAGTCTTCAATTCTAGTTTAGGTGCCTGCACAATAGAAGGTAAAGGAACCTCATTAGTTACGGGTAAGGAAATATAAAAAATATTGCTAGTTTTAGCTTCTTGTAATGTCGTTAAGGAACCACACATCTCCACTAGCTCTTTGGATAAGTCGAAGTCCAAGTTCGGCTGCCCATGAACGTCCAATTCAATGCTATTACGCAACACAACTCCAAGTTCATCTTCATTGCTCAAACAAGCAATTGTTGTGCTAACGAACCAATAACGTCAATAGAAAAAGCAGAGCGAACATTACTAGGATAATGCATGGCTTCAAATATGTTGAAGCGAATAATCTTCTTATCAAATTCCATAGTGAGTGTACCAGTATCAACATCAATCGTCTTTTGCAGTCTTCGTAAATGGTCTCTCAAGAAGTAACGAAGTAAATGAACTTTTTTCTCCATTCTACATATCCACAATATAGAAACCAACTGGAAAGATTAACTCATTCACTTGAACTAACACGTCCTCCACGAGTCCCTTAGGATATATGTTAGACTTGTTTGATAATTGAATAGTAATC
Organism: Papaver californicum; assembly: GCA_023531435.1. Classification (NCBI taxonomy): domain Eukaryota; kingdom Viridiplantae; phylum Streptophyta; class Magnoliopsida; order Ranunculales; family Papaveraceae; genus Papaver; species Papaver californicum. Next base: position 5,521,281 of record JAJJMC010031261.1, on the reverse strand, counting down.
CATGTCACTTTTAAAGGTCCAAGATTCAAAGAATCATAAATATCGGCTCGCATAACACTTACGGATAATCCTAAATCAAGTAAAGCACGCTCAAACCTTTTAGTACCAATAGTAATTGGCACCGTAAAGCCTTCAGGAACCGTACACTTTGCAGGCATCTTCTTCAACAACATAGCCATAGCACTCTCTCCCACCTTAGTGACTTCATTAGGAATCAACCTATCCTTCTTTGTAAACAAATCCTTCAAAAACTTGGCATATCTAGGCATATTTTTGATGACTTTAATAAATGGGATGTTGATTTGCACCTTCTTAAAGATATCCATGATCTCCTTACCTTGAGCTTCTTTCTAGGATTTGGCAAAAATACTAGGAAAAGGAGGTGGTATGGTAAAGGTAGGAACCGTGTCCTTAGGTTGTTCAGTTGACATTGGTTTTTCCTTTGGCATGGTTTATTCCTCTACATCCTTTTATAAGTCACTACTAACCTTCTCTTGTTGTTGTGGTTCTTCAACTTGCTTTCCACTTATTAAGGTCACTTCATTAACGTGTTCTCTCAGATTCACAAAAGGTTGAGATGGCAGTTTCTTTGATGCTTGGGCCTTCAGTAGATTCATATCGGTTGTCATTTTCCCTATTTGAGTTTGCAGATCTTTAATGGATGAGTCAGTTTTCAACCGTTTCTGATCAGCTTTTTGTTGACTTTGTTGGAATACGGAGATCAAAGTGTCTAGCTTAGAGTCTTGATTATTAGGATGTGATTGGAATTGTGGTTGTTGAAAACCATTCTGTCGCCCATAAGCTGGCAATGGGGTTGCAGCTTGTTTGTTCGCATAGCTGAAATTTGGGTGATCTTTCCAACCGGGATTATAAGTATTAGAATAAGGATCATACCTCGGTCTTTGATTAGGAAATAAAGCATTAACCTCAGTCTCCTCTTCGTATGGTGGAGCAACTACAAAAGCTATACGATGAATTGCCTTTTCAATGGTACTCAACCGATGCTCTGTATTTGAAGACTCTCCTAACTCTTCTGACATTTGAGTCGTTTCTTGTATAAAATTGTTGTGTACTCGAAGCCATACTCTAAATCAAACTAGTTGCCTGCGATATTGTATTTTCAGTAAGTGAACCACCAGCGACTGCATCAATCAAATTCCTATGCTCTGGAAGTAACCCTTCATAGAAGTATTGAATAATGAGTGTTGATGATATGTTACGGTGAGGGAAGCTCGCCAATAACCTTTTGTACTTCTCCCATCATTTATAAATAGACTCCCCAGTAATCTATAAAGTGCTACTAATTTCTTTACGAGCAGCGGCCTCCTTAGAAGCAGGAAAATACTTCTCTAGAAATAGCTTTTTCATTTCAGTCCATGTTGTAACACTCCCTGGAGGAAGGTAATACAACCACTCTTCTACTAGATCCATTAAATAAAATGGAAAGGCTTGCAGTATAGCCTTATCACTGACGTCGGTACCTTGCCTAAGACTTGTCATCTACATGATCACCTATCAACAAAGAAATATAATGAATGCTATTATGCAAAAAATAGCCAAAGTGCGCCATGGCACTGGCAAGCTCATGGCTGGGTAACGCTAACACTATCTCTTTACGGTGCTGGAAACTGCCAATGCCACCAACTATTATTATTATCGCTAGCACTTACAGCGCCACCACACCTCTTTTACGACGTTGGTAATTGCCAACACCATAAAAATTCTCTCCATCGCTTACAACGCTAGCATCATCTTTACAGTGTTGGCAATTGCCAGCGCTATCCATCTCCTTCGCTGGTGCTCACAACGCTAGCATCATCTCCACGATGTTGGCAATTTCCAGTGTTATCACCATCCCCTTTGTTGGCGCTGACAGTGTCAGCGCCCTCCTTCATGACGCTGGAAATTTCCAGCGCCATCACCTACCTTCACTGGCGCTAAAGTTTTTCTAGCGTCATCTCCTTTTCGTTGGTGCATATGCACCAGTGCCAACAACATTCCATTCTTAGCGATTGCTAGAGCTATAGTTATTCTTTATTTCACTAGATTTTCCCAACGCCATTTTGGGGCCAACGCTTGTGCATCGCGCACCTGCTCCCACCGATTATTGACATCAGTTTTTTTCTTGCACCTTTCTTAAGTGATACACTACGTGCGTCTCTTAGTGCTTTTAATGTTTGACTTGATGTCGTGAGCTATTGGTATCTTCATTTAGTACCCTGAGCCATGAGTACTCAATAAAAAAAAATTGAACTAGAATTGCGATGCGTGTCGTAGGTGTACAAATTAATTCACTTATATTCTACTTTACTAATGAAGAATATAATAGTAAATATAGTTCGTTCCCACGAGGAGCAAGGTATTCTAGTTGTCAATAGTGTCACAAAAGGGGATTTTTTTTTAGGATTTTAGAAAAGTAAATAAGAAAGCAATTAAAAGTAAAGTTGTAATCAATGGACAGAGATATAATCGAGGAATCCCTTTTTGTTACGAGACAATCATTGAATTATTATACTCATTTATTCTTCATTCATCAAAGTTTATTACCAACCGTAGGATAGCAGCTAGAGCAGTGATTTCCTCGAAAGTCCTTAGGTCACTGAGTACCGAAGCGCTCGAAACCAGATTCTATTTGTCTAAACCACCTAGAAGTAGCACACTCTATTTGGCCAAATGCTTTATATTTTGTGACTTTATTATTGATCCTAGTACTAGTCTCTTGATAGACACATTTTTATGTCTAAATTGTTCTCCATTTCATATTTTGTTGGTACTCAATTTTGTACTTATTGTGTGATTTTATGTCTTTGTAGGTATTTTTGGAAAATAAATAATTGTGGAAAAGATTGGCCCAAAAAGTGTTAATAGCACCCGAGAAAAATTACTAAAGGCACCCGAAAAAATTGATAAAGGCACCTAGGAGTTGGATATAGGCACATGCACATCGGATAAGGGCACCCCTTCATTCTGTTCAAATTCGAGAAAGGCGGGAAGCCTATTTTCACGCGTGAGATTCTGTTGAATTTGGTTAACGGATTTCATGGGATTAAAACGCGTTTTTATTACTCCAAATTGAAGCAGAAACCTAAAGGGATAACCACACGTCAATTACATCCAAGAAACAGGCTGGAAATCGAGTTTACTTCCGAGTTAAAAAACAAATTCTTTTCCGGATAAACAAGGAATTAGAGTTTGTTTTGGATTGATCTTTGAGTCATTATCGATCCAGGAGGACTAGTTAGGGTTTGTGGAGCCTATATAAAGCAAAGATATCGAGTAAAAAAAAGGAGAGCTTCAATTGAAAAAAAGAACAGGAAGAAAAAAAAAGTGTTGCTTGTGTAGGGAAGAACAGGAATAGGCGACGATTTCTTTAACTGAACAACAACGGATATCTTCGTCTTTGCAACATTTATCTTCAGCTGCAACGGTTTATTCAACCCATCTGCAACGTATATCTTCATAACAGTAACATTTATCTTCAGCGGAAGGACTTTCTTTTTGTAACAGTGGAAACAGTAGTCTGCAACGCCATTACACCGTTGCAAACTTTTTGTTTACACAATTTTCACTCTTTTCATCTTTGTAAACAATTTTTGAGCCATGAATGCATATCTTGAGATTGTTTACAACATGAGGAGCTAGACCCCATTGCTCAGGCGATGGAGGAAGCTATTTTTCCAATAATAAAGTGATATATTTTTATCTTATTAATTGTTTTTTGCAATTCTTTTATGATTATTTTCTTTGAATTAAATTTGAAATAATAATTTTTATCAATTAGTTGTGTTTTGTTTTGATGGGTCATGCTTAGTTTAGAGCTATTGATGTCTCATACTTTTGATTTACAACTATTATTTTGAAAATCTAACTTTGGCAATATTTAGAATCAATTGAATGTATGAGTTGCAAGATAATTATTAGTGCTAAATCACTTGAAAAATTGGCAATGGTGGAATCATTAGTCTCAGTTCTTTCCATAATCTTAAATCAATTTTACTTTAATCTTCTTTATTTTTAGTATTAAAAATTAGGTTTAAAAATCAAATATTCACAAGTCTGAGTATTGAATCTTTTACCACTATTTCTAAAACACATTAGTACTTCTTTCTATATTTATAACTCACACTGCACGGTTTCAAGAACTGAGAATAAATGGTAAGGATTTAAGAGGTGAGTTATGTACCAAAAAGACCGCCTATGTGTCTACTACAACATACTAAAAGGGCGTCTTATTCCGAGTAAGGTCTAGAAGATATGGCCTGGATTCTAGACGAAGTACAAGCTGAAAAACAGTCATAATTTTGTCTCAAATATTCCTGGACGGTTATTGTTTGCCTCGTTTGACTGCCAAAATAAGCTCTAAACTAAAATGTTTTTTTGTTGAGAGATAGATGGTGATTTCAACTCCGATTGGGGTTAACCATCAAAAACGGACATCGTACGAAGAATCTACATCGTTTTTGTTAAAGGGTCTTATAAATGAATTTTCTAACGGCGAAAATCAACGAGGATTTTCATTCATTCCAATAATAAAGTGGTATATTTTTATCTAATTAATTTTTTTTGCAATTCTTTTATGATTATTTGCTTTGAATTAAATTTAAAATAATGATTTTTATCAATCAGTTGTGTTTTCTTTTGATTGGTCATGCTTAGTTTAGAGCTATTGATGTCTCATACTTTCGATTTACAACTATTATTTTGAAAATATAACTTTGGCAATATTTAGAATCAATTGAATGTATGAGTTGCAAGATAATTATTAATGCTAACTCACTTGAAAAATTGGCTAATGGTGGAATCCTTAGTATCAGTTCTTTCCATAATCTTAAATCAAAAAGGTTAGAAGCTTTAGAACTGAGTCAATCTAGTTGTGGAATTGAGCCCAAGTCATTTTGGGAAGGACAGACTGTTGAAGAGCACGTTCATGCTCTTTATAATAACACTAGATTTGATAATCATCAGAAGTTTGACCCTTATTCAGAAACCTATAACCCTGGTTGGAGAAACCATCCTAACCTTTCTTGGTTTAAGGGCCAGAGTCAAGGTCAGTCTAGTAATTCTAAGGTTCCCCCAGGTTTTGGTTATACTAAGATCCTTAAGGACTATCACAATTTCAGAACCATTCAGATAAGAAGATCATGAGTTCATAAGAGTCTCTCACCTTTTTATCTCATAACACTTCTAAGTTTCAACAATCGGCTGAACAAAATTTAAAAAACAATAAAAAGATGATCCAGACTAACTCTCAGGCTATTTACGATTTACGAACCCAGTTTAGTCAGTTGAATGAGTCTTTGAGAGAAAAAGGTAAGTTTTCTAGTCAGACCCAACCCAATCCTAGGGGAGTTCATGAAGTATCTTCCGGAGAGAAATCGTCAAATCTTGTGAATGCAATTAGAACCTTAGGAATGGTAAAGTGGTAGACAACAAGGTAACCATGTCTGATAGTAAACATACTATAGTTCACCCTTCTGAGCCAGTAGCTGAAGAGATTGATGAAGTCTCTAAAGAGCCCGATGCAGTTCCTTATAAGCAAGATATTATGCCCAGAGACCCGTTCCCATAACTGTTAGCACCAACAAAGAAGGAATCCAATTTTAACGACATATTGGAGGTTTTTACGCAAGTCATTATCAACCTTCCTTTATTAGATGCAATTAGGCAGATTCCTACTTATGCCAAGTTCCTTAAGGATGTGTGTACGCGAAAGCGAAATCTTAGTGTACAAAAGAAAGCCTTTTTAGCTAGTCATGTGAGTTCAATTATCCAGAATATAACTCCTAAGTACAAACACTCAGGGTCCCTAACCATTTCTTGCACAATAGGTAACTACCGTGTTGAGAAAGTGTTACTTGACTTAGGAGCCAGTGTGAACTTACTTCTGTACCATGTGTACCTCCAGCTTGGACTTGGTGATTTGAAACATACTCAGATAACACTGCAGTTAGCTGATAGGTCTGTGAAAATTCCTCGTGGTGTCATAGAGGATGTTCTTATTGAGGTCATAAGTTTATTTATCCAGTGGATTTTGTTATCCTTGATACCCAACCTGTCACTGACCCATAGAATAAGATACCTGTGATGTTAGGTCGCCCGTTTTTAGCTACATCTAATGTGATCATAAACTTTCGAAACAGTATTATGAACTTATTTTTTGGTAATATGACTATTGAGTTGAATATTTTCAATATTAGTAAGTAACTACCTGAGCTAGATGACACGTGCATTGAAGAGGTGAACATGATAGGAACATTAGTTCAGGAGTCATTACCAAACACTTTGTTAGAAGATCCATTAGAGAAATGCCTAGCTCACTTTGGGTTTGATTTTGATGATGATACTGGGATTAATGAGGTGAATGCTTTGTTAGATTCATCCCCTTTGATAGACACTAGTAATGGATGAAAATCTAAGTTCGAACCACTACCAGTTTCTATGTCTACTCTAATTCCTTCTTTAGAAGAGCCTCCTAAGTTGGACCTTAAACAACTACCAGATACCCTGAAGTATGTATATTTAGGACCACATGAGACTTTTCCAGTGATTGTATCATCCGACTTGGATAGTAACCAGGAAAGTAGGATAGTGACCGTGATTCAAGACAATAAGGAAGCTTTAGGTTGGACCATAGAAGGCATTAAGGGTACAATTCCTATTGTTTGTATGCATCAGATTCATTTAGAGGATGATACCAAACCGTCTAGGGAGATGCAACGTCGACTTAAACCTAACATGAAAGAAGTAGTTCGAACTGAGGTTCTTAAGTTGTTAGATGCGGGTATTATCTACCCTATTTCAGACAGTAAGTGGGTCAGCCCCGTTCAGGATGTTCCCAAGAAATCAGGTATCATTGTAGTCCAGAATGATAACAATGAGTTAATCCCAACCCGAGTGACCAAGGGGTGGCGTGTTTGAATTGACTATAGAAAATTGAACAAGGTCACAAGGAAGGACCACTTTTCCCTTCCTTTCATCGACCAAATGCTTGAGAGATTAGCTGGACTTAGCCATTATTGCTTGCTAGATGGTTTTTCTGGTTATAATCAGATTGTCATTGCCCCAGGAGACCAAGAGAAAACCACTTTTACCTGTACCTTTGGTACCTTTGCATATAGACGCATGCCTTTCGGGTTTTGTAATGCACCCGCTACTTTTCAACGTTGTATGATGAGCATATTTTCTGACATGGTAGAACGGTTTTTAGAGGTATTTATGAATGATTTTTCTACATTTGGGTCATCTTTTGATGAGTTCTTGCATTATTTGACATTAGTGTTGACTAGGTGTAAGGAAAAGAATTTAGTGCTTAATTGGGAGAAATGTCATTTTATGGTTCATCAGGAATTTTTCTAGGGCATATCGTGTTCTTTAAGGGTATAGATGTGGACAAAACAAAAGTTGACCTTATCAAGACTTTACAGGTCCCCAAAACCATAAGAGATATTAGGGCATTCTTAAGGCATGCAGGTTTTTATCGCCAATTCATTAAGGATTTTAGCTTGATTTCTAAACCTCTTTCCAATCTGCTTGCAAAAGATGTTAAGTTTCTCTTTGATGATGCTTGTTTAGAGGCTTTCGAGAAGCTTAAGACTTTGCTCACTACCGCCCCTATTTTTCAGGCACCTAACTGGAACCTACCTTTTGAGATAATGTGTGATGCTTCATATTATGCTATTGATGTTGTGTTAGGTCATCGAGAAAACAAATTAGTTTATGTGATTTACTACGCCAGCAAAACTCTAAATGATGCCTAACTGAACTACACCACCACAGAGAAGGAACTGTTAGCCATTGTTTTTGCCTTAGATAAGTTTATATCCTATCTCTTAGGTTCTAAGGTTATAGTCTTTACTGATCATGTTGCTTTGAAGTACCTTTTGTCTAAGAAGGATACTAAACCTAGATTTATTAGATGGATCCTTTTTTTACAAGAATTCTTTCTAAAAATTAAAGACAAAAAGGGTGCAGAAAATTTAGTAGAAGACTACTTGTCTAGACTTGTTGTGGATTCCCCTGATGATTCTCCTCCTGTGAGGGATAGTTTTCTTGATGAACAACTATTCTTTGTTTTCCAATTACCTTGGTTTGCGAATATAGTGAATTATCTTGTTACTGGTCGAATGCCTCAACACTGGGGTAAACAAGATCGTTCTAGGTTTTTAGCCGAGGTAAATCATTTCTTTTGGGACAATCCTTATTTTTTTAAGTATTGTCGACACCAGATTATTAGGAGATGTATACCTGAGAGTGAATGGTCCAGTATTATTTCCTTTTGCCATGATCATGCTTGTGGAGGTCATTTTAGTACTAAGAAGACTGCTGCTAAGATATTACAGTGTGGATTCTAATGGTCGTCATTGTTTAAAGACTCCCACAGTTACTGTACTGCTTGTGACCGTTCTCAGAAGTTAGGAACCATTTCCCGTAGAAATATGATGCCTTTGAACCCTATTTTAGTTATTGAGGTATTTGATGTGTGGGGCATTGATTTTATGGGTCCTTTTCCTAATTTCTTTGGTTATTTTTACATCCTTTTCGCTATAGACTATGTATCTAAGTGGGTAGAGGCGGTTTCGTATAAAACAAACGACCACAAGGTTGTGGTCCAGTTTTTGAATGATAACACATTTGCACGTTTTGGTACACCGCGAGCTATAATTAGTGATGAAGGGTCACACTTTTGTAATCGACCGTTTAATCTTTTGATGAAGAAATATGGTATTACCCACAAAGTAGCTACCCCATATCACCCACAGACTAGTGGTCAAATAGAGGTTTCCAACAGGGAGATAAAATGTATTCTAGAGAAAACAGTTAATCCTAATAGGAAAGACTGGTCGTTAAGGCTTACTAATGCCTTATGGACTTACCGTACTGTGTTTAAGACCCCCATTGGAATGTTACCTTATCTTCTAATTTTTGGCAAGGCCTATCACCTTCCCGTCGAGTTGGAACATAGAGCATATTGGGTTATTAAGCAGTTTAATTTTTCACTTCACAAGGAAGGAGCTCACATGAAGCTCCATCTCAATGAGTTGGAAGAGATTCGGAAAGATGCATATGATAGTGCTAGGGAGTATAAGAAAAAAATAAAACTTGTGCATGATAGAAATATTTTAAGAAAGTCATTTTCTCCAGGTCAAAAAGTTCTTCTGTATGATACTTGTTTGCATCTATTCCCCAGGAAGTTACGCTCTCGGTGGACCAGTCCTTTTGTTTTTCACACTGTTTTTCCTCATGGTGCTATTGATATCGAGACTCAAGATGGTATAAATCCTTTCAAGGTTAACGGTCCGAGATTGAAACCATTTTTAGATCCTTTTCCTACAGGTGATGTTGAGGAGGTCCCTCTGGAGGACCCTATTTACTTTGATTGACCATCAAGGTTGTTTTTTTTATGTACACTAGTAGATTTTTATAGGGTTTTTTTATTATTCGTGTTTAGGTTTTTACTTTCTGTCTTATTCTCCGTAGAAGGATTGTTACGCTTCACTCAGGTACTATCTTTTTGACTTACCTCTTTATTCCTCTTTTTACTTATCTATTGGTACTGCTTTTTATTTTGAAACATTGAGGATACTATTTGATTTAAGTTTGGGGGTAAGGGAGAAACTTTTTAGTGGAATAATAAAACTCCAAAATTTAGAAGCTTGTGATAATTCAGGATGACACTAACCATTCTAGGTAGATGGAAACTTAGCTCTTTTTCTATAGGAATTGATGTGCCCAGTTAATGGTTTATCCATAAAAGAACAGAGTTCAGGTGTTAGAAATAACATGATGGTTGTCACCATATCTCGGAGTCTATCTCAACCATATCACCTTCTATTTTTATTTTTTATAATTTTTTGTGTTTCTCTAAGTGATTTGGTGGGGCACCAGTATTGAATTGTTATTGCCGCCAGGATGGAGTAGAGAGTTTGAGATCAAGCCCCATTATTGTATTTTATTTAAATTTTTATCTTAACAAAAAAAATTCGAGTATTGACACTTTGATAACGATATGTGTGTATTCTCCCTGTCTTCGTCGCGTAAGCAAACGTAGAACGCAGGATCCATAAGAACTATCATATAAGATGCTGATAAGGAGCATGCGCTTCGATTCATTTGATCCAATCATGTTATCAGTATATTTTATAATATAAATAATTATTTTATTTTCAGTAAATCGATCGCTGGGACCCTTGTATATACCAGCTGAGTCGATATTAGTATAAGGAGTAAGACCAGTGGGAGCGTATCTCAATCCATTAGGATTCATTCTGGCACTAACCTTCAGACAGATATGGGAAACACCGTTCACCTTAGTCAACATATTTGTCTATATCCATCTTCTAAATCTTTTCATGTGATGTACTTTGATAGATTCTGAGTATCGTGGTTGAACGACTATATAAGTAGAGCTTTGTTTTCTTATATATGAATTTTAGTATGCTGAGTGCAAACTCGTGTACAACAATTGGACTCATATAGGGTAATGATTCTCATAGCCGAAGAATTTAATATGCCAACTAAATAACTTGTTTAGTGTTTACCCTCAATCGTTCACATGTAGCTAGGGTTTGGAGTAGAAGGTTTTGTGGGTACACCTCTTGTAAACTCTCACGAGACAAAACTCGTCCACTAGGGACACATAGGGGTTTAAAAGCTTATTACATATGCTAAATGTAGTCGCGATTCCTGCGAAAGTGAGTTAGGATTTTATTATATTTTTAGATTATATTTTGCCAAAGGAATAACAAACAATAAGTTTGGGGGTATTTGATAGACACATTTTTGTGTCTAAATTGCTCTCAATTTCATATTTTGTTGGTACTCAATTTTGTACTTATTGTGTGATTTTATGTCTTTGTAGGTATTTTTGGAAAATAAATAATTGTGGAAAAAATTGGCTCAAAAAGTGTTAATAGCACCCGAGAAAAATTACTAAAGGCACCCGAAAAATTGATAAAGGCAACCAGAGTTGGATATAGGCACTTGCACATCGGATAAGGGCACCCCTTCTCTTCCGTTCAAATCCGAGAAAGGCGAGAAGCCTATTTTCACGCGTGAGATTCTATTGAATTTGGTTAACGCATTTCATGGGATTAAAACGCGTTTTTATTACTCCAAATTGAAGCAGAAACCTAAAGGGATAACCACACGTCAATTATATCCAAGAAACAGGCTGGAAATCGAGTTTACTTTCGAGTTAAAAAAAATATCCGGATAAACAAAGAATTAGAGTTTGTTTTGGATTGATTTTTGAGTCATTATCGATCCAGGAGGACTAGTTAGGGTTTGTGGAGCCTATATAAAGCAAAGATAACAAGTAAAAAATGGGAGAGCTTCAATTGAAAAAAAAAAACAAGAAGAAAAAAAAAGTGATGATTGTGTAGAGAAGAACAGGAATAGGCGACGATTTCTTTAACTGAACAACAACGGATATCTTCGTCTTTGCAACATTTATCTTCAGTTGCAACGGTTTCTTCAACCCATCTACAACGGGTATCTTCAGAACAGTAACGTTTATCTTTAGCGGAAACACTTTCTTTTTGTAAGAGTGGAAACAGTAGTCTGCAACGCCATTACACCGTTGTAAACTCTCTGTTTACAGAATTTTTACTATTTTCATCTTTGTAAACAATTTTTGGGCCATGAACACACATCTTGAGAGTGTTTACAACATGAGGAGCTAGACCCCATTGCTCCAATAATAAAGTGGTATATTTTTATCTTTTTAATTTTTTTTTGCAATTCTTTTCTGATTATTTGCTTTGAATTAAATTTGAAATAATGATTTTTATCAATTAGTTGTGTTTTCTTTTGATGGGTCATGCTTAGTTTAGAGCTATTGATGTCTCATACTTTTGATTACAACTATTATTTTGAAAATCTAACTTTGGCAATATTTAGAATCAATTAAATGTATGAGTTGCAAGATAATTATTAATGCTAAATCACTTGAAAAATTGGCAATGGTGAAATCCTTAGTCTCAGTTCTTTCCATAATCTTAAATCAATTTTACTTTAATCTTCTTTATTTTTAGTATTAAAAATTAGGTTTAAAAATCAAATCTTCACAAATCTGAGTATCAAATCTTTTACCACTATTTCTAAAACGCATCATCTCTTAGCGCAAGGTCCATTTTCTAGTGTTTCTTCTACACGCGATAGCTCCACAGAATCCCTCTGCAAGGTCTCACGTGCTCTACTTGTGTAGGAGTTATTCAACAATTACGGATATCCTAAACCTAACTAGCAATAGATTAATCAATAGACTGATTTAGTTGGCTACCTAGAACAATCAATTAATCAATCATACACATTCTTTATAGTAGAAACAAACAATAAATATGTGAAGAACTCAAAATAGATTCATATAAAATAACTCAAATCATGTCTAGAACTTAAAATTCATCCTCAATCAATTAGGTTGTTAGCTACTCATAGCTACTAGATGTCCAAGAATTAAATAAATAAAAAATAAAAAACTACAATTGCAAACCGAAAAAAAACGTGGCAGCTAAAGTCTGCTCCTCCAAGCCGTCTCTTCTTCTCCAATTTTTTTCTGTCTTTTCCGTTGGCTATAGAAGGTTGTTTACAGGCTTCACCCAACACAAAATATGCACGTCAATTATTAGATAAGGAATACGAAGTCGGTGGAGCAGAGTTTTCGAATTTGAAAACTAAGTAACCATGTTATGTTGTGATGCTGAGTAAGTTAATAAGATATGCACGGGTTTCTTATTGGCTCAAACTGTATCCGGACCCACTTGTAGTAGCTGGATGTTTTAGATTCGTTGATATATCCATCTTGATACACCAAGCTACACCGGATTCACCTAATTTCCTTCACGCGTCAGGATAATTCTCCAGAGAGATAACTCTCTCTAATCCCCGTTCTTCTCAAACTCTGTTCTTTGATTATCTCAGCTGAACTCTCGGCCAAGAAAACTGGTTCCAAAACTCGAGTCCATGTTCATCTCAAACTCTTTATTCGAACCATCACACGCTCGATATCATTCACTGCCTCTCCATCTCAGACTCTTATCTGTTACCATCAAGACAATCGTGAACCACCCCAACAATCGATT
>JAJJMC010031261.1:5382856-5508192 GCA_023531435.1 Papaver californicum | reverse complement strand
ATCGATTCTCGACACCTTCCATCACCACCATCTCGTGCATCAATCACAAGCAACAACATCTCCTAGATATATCACCATAGACTCCATGTTCCTTGCTTTTTGAAGTTCTCACCCCCAAAATATTACAGCATCTCTTCCGAACATCTCATTGTTCCCTTCGAATTCCTAGCAACAAAACCCATTTTTTAATCTCCATATTAATTATTTGTTGAAATCCCATTTACCATCACCGATCAACAGCGTTATCCATCTCCTTCGCTGGTGCTCACAAAACCAGCATCACCTCTACGATGTTGGTAATTTCCAGCGCCATCACCATCCCATTTGCTGGCGCTTATAGTGTCAACACCCTCTTTCATGGCGCTGGAAATTGCCAGCGCCATCACCTATCTTCACTGGCGCTAAAAATATTCAAGCGTCATCTCCTCTTCATTGGTGCATATATACCAGCGCCAACAACATTCCATTGTTGGCAATTGCTAGAGATATCAGTATTCTTCATTTCAATGGATTTTTCCAACGCCACTTTGGGGCCAATCCTGGTGCATCGAGCACCTGCTCCCATCGATTATTGACATCAGTTGTTTTTTTTCACCTTTCTCAAGTGATGCACTATGCACGTCTCTTAGTGTTTCTAATGCTGCACGTCTCTTAGTGTTTCTAATGCTTGACTTGATGTCGTGAGCTATTGGTATCTCCACTTAATACCCGACCCATGAGTACTCAATAAAAAGAAAAATTTAACTAGAATTGTGATGTGTGTCGTAGGTGCACAAATTAATTCACTTATTTTCTACTTTACTAATGAATAATATAGTAGTAACTAAAGTTCGTTCCCCGAGAGGAGTGAGGTATTCTAGTTGTCAAAAGTGCCACAAAAGGGGATTTGTTTTAGGATTTTAGCAAAGAAAATAAGAAATCAATTAAAAGTAAAGTTGTAAGCAACAGAGAGAGATATGATCGAGGAATCCTTCTTCGTTACGAGACAATCGTTGAATTAGTATACTCATTTATTCTTCATTCATCCCACTTTATTATGGGAGAGCTTCAATTGAAAAAAAAACAGGAAGAAAAATAAAGTGTTGATTGTGTAGGGAAGAACAGGAATAGGCGACGATTTCTTTAACTGAACAACAACGGATATCTTCGTCTTTGCAACATTTATCTTCAGTTGCAACGGTTTCTTCAACTCATCTGCAACGGGTATCTTCAGAACAGTAACGTTTATCTTTAGCGGAAACACTTTCTTTCTGTAAGAGTGGAAACAGTAGTCTGCAACGCCATTACACCGTTGCAAACTCTCTGTTTACAGAATTTTTACTATTTTCATCTTTGTAAACAATTTTTGGGCCATGAACACACATCTTGAGAGTGTTTACAACATGAGGAGCTGGACCCCATTGCTGAGGCGACGGAGGAAGCCATTTTTCCAATAATAAAGTGGTATATTTTTATCTTTTTGATTTTTTTTGCAATTCTTTTATGATTATTTGCTTTGAATTAAATTTGAAATAATGATTTTTATCAATTAGTTGTGTTTTCTTTTGATGGGTCATGCTTAGTTTAGAGCTATTGATGTCTCATACTTTTGATTACAACTATTATTTATGAAAATCTAACTTTGGCAATATTTAGAATCAATTAAATGTATGAGTTGCAAGATAATTATTAATTCTAAATCACTTGAAAAATTGGCAATGGTGAAATCCTTAGTTTCAGTTCTTTCCATAATCTTAAATCAATTTTACTTTAATCTTCTTTATTATTAGTATTAAAAATTAGGTTTAGAAATCAAATCTTCACAAGTCTGAGAATCAAAACTTTTACCACTATTTCTAAAACACATCATCTCTTAGCGCAAGGTCCATTTTCTAGTGTTTCTTCTACACGCGATAGCTCCACAGAATCCCTCTGCAAGGTCTCACGTGCTCTACTTGTGTAGGAGTTATTCAACAATTACGGATATCCTAACCCTAACTAGCAATAGATTAATCAATAGACTGATTTAGTTGTCTACCTAGAACAATCAATTAATCAATCATACACATTCTTTATAGTAGAAACAAACAATAAATATGTGAAGAACTCAAAATAGATTCATATAAAATAACTCAAATCATGTCTAGAACTTAAAATTCATCCTCAATCAATTAGGTTTTTAGCTACTCATAGCTACTAGATGTCTAAAAATTAAATAAATAAAAAATAAAAAAACTACAATCGCAAACCGAAAAAAACGTGGCAGCTAAAGTCTGCTCCTCCAAGCCGTCTCTGCTTCTCCAATTTTTTTCTGTCTTTTCTGTTGGCTACAGAAGGTTGTTTACAGGCTTCACCCAACACAAAATATGCACGTCAATTATTAGATAAGGAATACGAAGTCGGTGGAGCAGAGTTTTCGAATTTGAAAACTAACCATGTTATGTTGTGATTATGTTGTGATGCTGAGTAAGTTAATAAGATATGCACGGGTTTCTTATTGGCTCAAACTGTATCCGTACCCACTTGTAGTAGCTGGATGTTTTAGATTCGTTGATATATCCATCTTGATACACCAAGCTACACCGGATTCACCTAATTTCCTTCACGCATCAGGATAATTCTCCAGAGAGATAACTCTCTCTAATCCCCGTTCTTCTCAAACTCTGTTCTTTGATTATCTCAGCTGAACTCTCGGCCAAGAAAACTGGTTCCAAAACTCGAGTCCATGTTCATCTCAAACTCTTTATTCGAACCATCACACGCTCGATATCATTCACTGCCTCTCCATCTCAGACTCTTATCTGTTACCATCAAGACAATCGTGAACCACCCCAACAATCGATTCTCGACACCTTCCATCACCACCATCTCGTGCATCAATCACGAGCAACAACATCTCCTAGATATATCACCATAGACTCCATGTTCCTTGCTTTTTGAAGTTCTCACCCCCAAAATATTACAGCATCTCTTCCGAACATCTCATTGTTCCCTTCGAATTCCTAGCAACAAAACCCATTTTTTAATCTCCATATTAATTATCTGTTGAAATCCCATTTACCATCACCGATCAACAGCGTTATCCATCTCCTTCGCTGGTGCTCACAAAACCAGCATCACCTCAACGATGTTGGTAATTTCCAACGCCATCACCATCCCCTTTGCTGGCGCTTATAGTGTCAACACCCTCTTTCATGGCGCTGGAAATTGCCAGCGCCATCACCTACCTTCACTGGCGCTAAAAATATTCAAGCGTCATCTCCTCTTCATTGGTGCATATACACCAGCGCCTACAACATTCCATTGTTGGCGATTGCTAGAGATATCAGTATTCTTCATTTCAATGGATTTTTCCAACGCCACTTTGGGGCCAATCCTGGTGCATCGCGCACCTGCTCCCATCGATTATTGACATCAGTTGTGTTTTTTCACCTTTCTCAAGTGATGCACTATGCACGTCTCTTAGTGTTTCTAATGCTGCACGTCTCTTAGTGTTTCTAATGCTTGACTTGATGTCGTGAGCTATTGGTATCTCCACTTAATAACCGACCCATGAGTACTCAATAAAAAGAAAAATTTAACTAGAATTGTGATGTGTGTCGTAGGTACACAAATTAATTCACTTATTTTCTACTTTACTAATGAATAATATAGTAGTAACTAAAGTTCGTTCCCCAAGAGGAGTGAGGTATTCTAGTTGTCAAAAGTGCCACAAAAGGGGATTTGTTTTAGGATTTTAGCAAAGAAAATAAGAAATCAATTAAAAGTAAAGTTGTAAGCAACAGAGAGAGATATGATCGAGGAATCCTTCTTCGTTACGAGACAATCGTTGAATTAGTATACTCATTTATTCTTCAATCATCACAGTTTATTACCAACCGTGGATAGCAGCTAGAGCAGTGATGTCCTCGAAAGTCCTTAGGTCACTGGGTACCGAAGCGCTCGAATACCAGATTCTATCTGTCTAAACCACCTAGAAGTAGCGCATTCTAAGTGTAATTTGGCAAAATGGTTTATATTTTGTGACTTTATAGATTGATCCTAGTAGTTAGACTCTTAGCGCCAGGGTCCACTTTCTAGTGTTGCTTCTATATGCAATAGCTCCACAGAATCCCTTTGCAAGGTCTCACATGCTCTACTTGTGTAGAAGTTATTCAGAAATCATGGATATCCTAACCCTAACTAGCAATAGATTAATCAATAGACTGATTTAGTTCGCCACCTAGAACGATCAATTAATCAATCATACACATTCTTTTTAGTAGAAACAAGCAATAAACATGTGAAGAACTCAAAATAGATTCACATAAAATAACTCAAATCATATCTAGAACTTAGAATTCATCCTCAATCAATTAGGTTTTTAGTTACTCATAGCTAATATATATTTAAGAATTAAATTAAAAAAATAAGAAAAATAAAACTACAATTACAAACCGAAAAAAAACGTGGCAGCTAAAGTCTGCTCCTCCAAGCCGTCTCTACTTCTCTAATTTTTTTCTGTCTGTTTTCGGTGTGTTCTTTTTCGTTGGCTACATAAGGCTATTTATAGCCTTCACTCAAAACAAGATATGCACGTGAATTATATTAGATAAGGAATACGAAGCCGGTGGAACAGAGTTTTCAAATTTGAAAACTAAGTAACCATACTATGCTGTGACGCGGAGTAAGTTAATAAGATATGCACGTGTTTCTTATTGGCTCAAACTGTATCCGGACCCAGTTGTAGCAGCTGGATCTTTTAGATTCGTTGATAAATCCATCTTGATACACCAAGCTATACCTAATTTCCTTCACCGCTTAAGGATAATTCTCCAGAGAGATAACTCTCTCTAATCCCCGTTCTTCTCAAACTTGTTCATTGATTATCTCAGCTGTAATAGCATATATAGGACTAGTATTATAAGCGTGTTGTGTAAGCATGTGTGATAGTTGGTTCTTGTATTGAGAGAGTAAAGTGTAGGAGTATATATACTCTTGTTCTGTCTCTGTAAGATATAAAATCCTCTTTTATTCAATTTAATTTGATTCAAATCATTTCAGTAGCTATATAGATTTTTATCAAATCTAACATGGTATCAGAGCATCAGTCTCAGAAATTTCAATTTTTGAGGGTATCAATCCTTCTTCCACTACTTTGATTCATCTTCTCAATATCTATTTATTCACTAACCTCTTCTGTTGCTGGTGTGAATCGAATATCAACATCTGATTTGAATTTGGGTTTTGGTTTTGTTTTGCATCATCTGTGTTGAATTCAGTTGGTAGCTATTGAAGATTAATGGAGTTCTTGAAGAGAAGATTTGTTCTGTGAAGTTCGATTTGATCTTGATGCTTTACTGCTACGTCTTCAAAAATAATCAAGCATGATTCTCAGATCTGAAATTTGGTTTTCTAGTTTGTGTTCTTGCGATTCTTGAGTACAATCTGGAGTTCAATTTGCTTTTTACTTTCAAATTGGATTTCGGTTGGTTCCTGATTTCTCAATCTCAATTGGTAAATCGAATCAATGCTGGTAATCTCTGTTTTGTATCTCTTGATTATTTCAAATCTGATCTCATGTGTTCAATTTCTACATCACTATCTCATCAACATTCATTTTCGTCTTCAAATTTTGTTTTCATCATAACTATGTTTGAGTTTCAAATAGTTCTTTTATCACGTCCTACTGGTACTGATTCCTGAATCTATTCGATCTGAGCATGCATATTTCTGCTACAATAGTTAGTTAGGAAGAAGCTTAATGCTGTTCCATTGGATAGTGGAGAAAGATTCTTCTTAAATTCAGTAGAATATTGGGATAAGTATGTGCGTTGACTGTTTGTTGCACCATTGTGTGCTCAATCTTATTTTTTTTAGCTCCTCTTCTCAATGTTACTTTGGTACAGTCCTCACAATGGTGGTATGTGAGTGAGTTGGCTTGTATGTGTGAATGATGGAGATGAAGATGATGTTATGAGATTGAAATTGGTGTTGTACTAGTGTACAAGTTGAAGTTCTTTTTGATGAGTTTGCATTCAATTATGAATGTGGCATGTGATTTTTTATCTTTTTCTTTCTTGATTGTTTTGTGAATGAATAATACAAGGTCCAGCTGAGATCATGCTGTGACTACATGATGCGTCGGAAAACCGACTTTGTTTTACCGCAAGCGCACAGTGTCGAAAGATATAGACAAGAGCAAATACGGTTCTTTCCCACGATGAGTTTGTATTAAAATATTTTTTTAGGTTTTATATATAAAAAATTAAATTAATGAGTGAATTAAAACTATTTAGTAAAGTTTTTGAAAACAATAATAGGAAAACGTTAAGGTTCCGGGAATCCGTTGTTGATTAGGATTTAATTGCGTTCGTCACAATGGGTCTCGATTTTACTCGTGCAAAATAGAAAATCTAGCTACTAATACACGGAAGATTTTCGTTTAAGAATCGAAGAAATTTTTTTCAAAAAGAATTGTTTATTCTCAACCTAAGGTAGAATTTCGAAGTACTAAGTATACTTGGCATAAAGAGTCAAAGAATATTCATAAAAACGATTTCATACAAGGTTTCAACGAGTCCTTCTACTAATCAAACAATGAACTATACGTGGCATAGAACATGAAAAATCATCGAGGAGGTAAAACATTGAGAGAGAGACAAAAACATTGATATTAAGTTCATACAGTTGAAAACCCTAGTTTCGAAACACAAAGAAAACCATCTCTACAAGTTCATCCTTTGACTTTCTCAAAAGCCATACAAATTAATTAAGAAAATAAACTAACCCGGTGTCTTCTGTACATGAAGTTCTGTACGTCCAGGTCTTTTTTTTTTCTGTCTCCGGAGGTATGTTCGTGAGAGGGTCTGTGTCCGGGTATATTTAGCCAACAATCCTTTTCCGTGTTTGTCAATAACTAAGAAGCGGTGAGAACCCTGGATTTCCGCTCAAGTTTTGTTTTCAAAAACTCTTCCCTGACTTCTCGGCAACTATTCCAACTCACTTCCCTGATTTAGCTTAATTCTGTTGATAGCAACCACCTCGAACCATCATCTCTTCTCTGTTAATCTCACTGCCAGTTCTTGAACACCAACAACACCATCACATTCAAATTCCACCATTTATAGCTACTACACGCCATTATCCTTCAAAACCATTCATACTCGATTTTGTCCTGTTGTTCTACATATTCATAGCATATCAACAACCTCTTCTTTCTTTTCTATCTGTTCATCTCTAATCTAATTCAACAGCCAACTACATTTTCCAATCATCACCGAGACTCACCACAGCCACCAGCCGATCGAGCTCCATTATTATTTGTTTAACTCTTCAAACAGCACCAGCATACCCTTAATTGCCATCAATCACCGAGCTCATCACCATCGATCACTACCATAACCTATCACTGCGCCAATCATCTTCTGCACAAATCCATCATCAATATCGACAGCAACCATCACATTATCACCGTCAAACTTGAGCTCTGCCATCGTTGCCATCACAAGTTCAACAGCTTCAACTGCCAAGCTCGAGCTCCATCAACTCAACAGAAAACCAACCTCATAGACCTCCTTCTTTCCTGACTCGAGTTTTCCCTCTATCTTCCTCACAGCCATGATGATCGGACACCATCACATTCCACTCTTAATCATATCGTCACCATTCTCATTAAATCAAACTGCAAGACTCGAGTTCACTGCCTTCTTTGCCATCAATCGCCATCATACATTGCTCGAGTAAAAGTCATCATCGAGTTTCGTACACAAAGAACCCTGAATTTCACAAGTTTGGGTTTGGGGAAGAAAATAGGTAGTTTCCCATAGTAGAAGTTAAAGCGCCTATAGTCGTATTCAAATTCTGGCAGCCCTTATCATATGACGAAGTGCCAATATCCGGTTCCCTTGAAATGACCATTTTTCCCTTTATTCTTGTTTCGCTCATAACTTTCTCATACGAAGTCGGAATGACCTCGTTATTTCGCCGTTGGCTTCGTAATGAAATTTTCTACAATGTGGAGAGTACAAATCCTGGAATATACTGAGTTCCACTGGGTCTTTGGCAATTCTTCTCTTGTAAAGCTCCATTTCACTTGTTTCAGAGATGTAACCTAATAAAACACATAAACTACAAAAGTAATACTAACACACGGTAATTCACATAAAATATAACAAATAAGTGTAAGGAAATGATACTTAAAATGTATAAATTATGCACTTATCAAATTCCCCCACACTTTCCTTTTGCTAGTCCTCGAGCAAACTACAAATCTAAACTAATATAAAATACAACAACTCACTTTCGTTGAGGAAACGGTTACACTTAGCATGTGTAACAAGCCTTTAAACCCCTAGGTGTCCCTAGTGGACGAGTTTTGTCTCGTGAGGGTTTACAAGAGATGTACCCACAAAACCTACTCCAACTTCTAAGTATTCTAAAACACCTGCATCCACTACGAAGACATAAAGTTTCTGCACACTAACAATAAGAAGTTAGAAGTATAAAGAACATTATTCTCATGCTTAACCCTTGAGTTAGGAGAAAACCACCATGTGAAAGGATCTAGGTTCGAGAGTGGCCGAATATTCCTGCCTCACCAACAAGATTTTATGAATTTGACACTCAAAGTACGCACTTTATGGTTCACACATGTGTGCAGGCAGGAATGAAGATAGAAATCCTACACACGTTGAATGGTAGGAAGGAAAGGTAACCTTCCGAATCATATGAAGATGTTATCCCATAAAAAATGGGACGAAAAAGAACCCCTTTTTATTTTTCTAGTGACCTCTAATAAAGGAAATCAACCACTATGCAAGGATGGGAATGATTACTTACCTTCTCATCCGATCGGCAATCAGCACCACTCTCACAACATCCAATAGAAACGTCTTCGGTTTTCAACTGTAGATGATGAACTCTTGAACTTCGTAGAACCTTGACAATTTGTAACTCATTTCCTCAATTTCTTGTTATTAGAAACTTCTCTATAGATTTCTTCTTCCCCACGGCCTTATTGAATGAATACAAAAGAAAATCTACACTAAAGCAATGATAATCGGTTTTTTTTTTTTTTTGAACTTCACAATATAAACTGAAAAAAAAATGATGAAATTACTATGACCGTGGGATAAAGACTTTACCACTTGATTCTTCACAACATGTATTGCCTTGATATCATGAACTTCACTAACTCACATCTTTTGATTTCTTTCGCTTTTGTACATAAGTCTTCAACATGTTAATTGTATTGTTGCTTTATTTGAATATGAAATTTGCTCTTTCTTGAACGGTTGCTTTTAAATCCTGATTGTCTTCAACTTTTTTTCAAATTTTTGATGTTCTGCTTGTTGATGATGATATGTTTCTATGGACCTGTTGTTGTCGAGAGAATGGTGCCAACTGCAAACAAGACTACAAGATAGAGTTAGCAATTCTGATGGCACCCTCATGATTGATAGAAATAGCACTCAAGAGATCAAAAAGTAGTGCTGAAATTGGTGCGAGGTTAGGTAGCTCATCATTCTATCCGGAATTTGCGCAGATGAAACACTCTAAACGGACAATTAAAGGTTTGGTGCCTCACTCATGGGTATTGAATGATCAACTCTTCTAATACTGTATTTTCTACCGGCAGTTTAAGTCCATTTTTGTCAGCTCTAGCCTCTCAACAACTAAGCATTCCGAATATAGTTCTCTAATACTTCTAAGTTCAGTTGTTTCGGTAAAACTCTGTATGTAAACGTAGCTAGAAGTATACTAAGTGACTCTAAAATATCTAAAATTTGGAGGTTTTCATGCAAATAATTTGAAGAAAAAAAAGTGAATACTTAAGAATTCTATATGCTTAACTCCCCCACACTTAAACTTTACATTGTCCTCAATGTAAACTAACTCATCCAATGTAAAATCAAGATGTGAAATCCTAAAATGGCATAAAACAAGCAATTAAAAACTAAAAAGATAAGGTGAAGGAAACATATCTGATGGGTTGACTCCCATGAAGCAAAGGATACTTGTTTCCATCATAGTATCATATATCAATAGCCGGAACAACTGTGGTTTATCTAGATCAAATAGTGCTATCACCAGTAAAAGGAAACTGCAACAGGCCAAGAAAAAGAACAAACCGAGCACTCCATTATCTAGTTTTCTGTTTAAGACAACTACTTCTAGATGTGGTTCAGGTTCAGGCTCTATAAAAGGGTTTAGATAAAATATTTTCGTGTGATGGATTTCCTCATAGGTAAGATCAACAGGGTTAGGTTATAGAGTCTGGAGAAACTCAACTAAGAACTTAGAAGCACATATATTAACCTGAATAATTGTGGATCCTCAAAGTCAATCTGATTTGACTCACACAGTTGATTACTATGAAAATGGTCATTCTTAAGCAAACGTGTCGATTCTACTCTCCTAAAGTAATCAGGTTTAGTCTCAAAACTTAATAACTGACACATTTGAAATTCATATGTTCCCACATATGGAAGAAAATATTTTGGTGGGAAAACAAATTCAATCTTGAGATTATCGCCTAGGTAAACCACATCGACCAGAGGATGGATTTCTAACAACTGAACTTCTTTCTAGACATTAGGTTTAGGAAGTATAGTTTGAAGATGATCTTGCAAAATAGTAGAGGTGCATATGTCAAGTCCCAAGTCAGGGACCTTTCTAAGAGTCAAAGGTAAGGCACAGGGAGAATGATAATTACCCCCAAACTTAGAATTTTGGGTGTCTCTAGATAAACTAGTCACAATTTTCCTAATTTCTAGATCGTCAGATTCTTGAAAATAGTCAATTGCTTCTTCTAAATTATGATCAGGTGCTGCATAATCTAACAAAGTTTTCACCTCATTAATAACACCATCATCGTCAAAGTGGGCTAGGCATTTCTCTAATGGATCATCTATATGGTTCTGCAAATAAGTATCATGGACTTGTTCATCAATTATGCAAACAGTTTCATGATTAATTGGATCGTTATTATCCTCTTCTAGGTGACCAGTAGGAATCTTAGAATTTATATGATTAGAAGGTATATCAGTTTGCACATCTACTGCCTCTGAGTTATTAACTCGACAATAGTATCCCCCATATAAACAGGTTCTTCTAAATCATCATCTGAATAAATAGGGTTTCTAATCCAAACCTCATCCTTTTGAATAGGCATATCATCATTAATATGATCGTGAGTTGGACAAGATACACTAGATTCAAATGTCATAACAGTGTCATCATTCCTATAATCACAAGTGTCAAGTTCATCATCATTCTCAAAACACACATATTCATCATCACTATCATGGGTAAGAGAAAAATAAAAAAGTGAAGCATTATATGAACGAGGACGACGTTCTTCTGCTCTCTGAATGTATCTATCAATTGAACTATTAGATGACTCTTTTTCTCTTTTCTTTTTTGGTATGATTCCAAAATGCAATAAAAGAAGCCAAATCATCGGGATCCATAATACCAAGCAAAATTTACCCAATAACTCACCTTGCAAAAGCTTTGCGAGAATATCAAATACTTACTTACTTTTCACCCGTGAATGATTCAAATGGGCTCTTCAACCTAAGAATGGTACCAGACGGAAAATTTGGAAGGGAATTCTAAACAATCACAAGTAAGGATGACTCAACCAAATCAAACCTATTGAATCTAGTAAACAAAAAGCATGATGGCTCCACTTAGATTGTTTCTAGACCAGCTTTTATTCTTTCGAAAGGCAACTAGTTACAGTTTTAGCTAACCTCTTAGAACCTTCAGAATTAGATTAAGTCGGACAAAAATAGGATAAGCTCTAAGGAGATTTGATAACCCTATCTCTTTGGAAAACGTTTCCTTGGGTTACAAGGTGGCTCTAACCAACTTAAAATAAACTTATTGAACTTCGAGTTTGGTAGCGTGTTCCTAAAGCGGGCAAGAAGGAAACGGTGATGAAATACGAGTCCTTATCTTGTATGGCCAGTTCTTGCCCTTTACTAGAAAATAAATTCGTATTCAGTTCCTCAACATATATGAAAACGAAGGAATATAGTAAACCCACTTGCAGGGGATTCGTGGATTGATAGATTTTTACCTCCCGTACCAGACGGGCGACGAACCTTTGAAGTCGACTCGGGTCACTGACTCCTGTGTCAGTGTACAAACCCAAGGGGATGAGACAATCTCGTAATTGTTGTCCTTCCATGTGCAGTTTATATTTAATACTACCCTTCCGTAGGGTTTAAAAATAAAATAATAATGTCCGTAATGTCCCGAAGTGTCCAAAAATAAAAGAAAATTACAAAAATAATTAAAGATTTCCTAATACAGTTTTTCTGAATTAACTAACTAATAAAAATCTTAAGAAGTAAAAATTAACTATTTGTCTTCCTCCACGTTCTTTCAGCTTTAACTTTACTCCAAGTCTTTTAATCACCAAAATCTTTGGCTCAATTTCTTTTCGTTTCCGTTCCCAAAACCTGCAGCAGAAGATAAATACCAAAAAGAAGCATAAAATCGAACAAAATAACAAAGATTTTAAAAAAAAATCTAACCTAAAAAAAAAATCTAATAGAAAAACAAATCCCCGGCAGCGGCGCCAAAAACTTGATGCATCAGAAAACCGACTTTGTTTTACCGCAAGCGCACAGTGTCGAAAGATATAGACAAGAGAAAATACGGTTCGTTCCCACGAGGAGTTTGTATTAAAATATTTTTTAAGGTTTTATTTATGAAGAATTAAATTAATTAGTGAATTAAAACTATTTATTAAAGTTTGAAAACAGTAATAGGAAAACGTTAAGGTTCCGGGAATCCGTTGTAGATTAGGATTTAATTGCGTTCGTCACAAAGGGTCTCGATTTTACTCGTGCAAAATAGCAAATCTAGCTACTAATACATGGAAGATTTTTCGTTTAAGAATCGAAGAAAGAATTTTCAAAAAGAATTATTTGTTCTCAACCTAAGGTAGAATTTCGAAGTACTAAGTATACGTGGCATAAAGAGTCAAAGAATATTCATAAAAATGATTTCATACAAGGTTTCAACGAGTCCTTCTACTAATCAAACAATGAACTATACGTGGCATAGAACATGAAAAATCATCGAGGAGGTAAAACATTGAGAGAGAGACAAAACATTGATATTAAGTTCATACAGTTGAAAACCCTAGTTTTGAAACACAAAGAAACACAAAGACAAATCACCGATCTCATCACCATCGATCATTACCATGACCCATCACTGCGTCAATCATCTTCTACGCAAATCCATCATCAATATCGATAGCAACCATCACATTATCACCGGAAAACTTGAGCTCTGCCATCGCTGCCATCACAGGTTCAACAGCTTCAACTACCAAGCTCGAGCTTCATCAACTCCACAGCAAACCAACCTCACAGACCTCCTTCTTTCCTGACTCGAGATTTCCCTCTATCTTCCTCACAGCCATGATGATCAGACACCATCACACCCCACTCTTAATCACATCGTCACCATTCTCATTAAATCAAACTGCAAGACTCGAGTTCACTGCCTTCTTTGCCATCAATCGCCATCAGACATTGGTCGAGTAAATGTCACCATCGAGTTTCATACACAAAGAACCCTAAATTTCACAAGTTTGGGTTTGGGGAAGAAAATAGGTAGTTGCCCATAGTAGAAGTTAAGGCGCCTATAGTCGTATTCAAATTCTGGCATCCCTTATCATATGACGAAGTGCCAATATCCGGTTCCCTTGAAATGACCATTTTCCCCTTTATTCTTGTTTCGCTCATAACTTTCTCATACAAAGTCGGAATGACCTCGTTCTTTCGCCGTTGGCTTCGTAATGCAATTTTCTACAATATGGAGAGTACAAATCCTGAAATATACTGAGTTCCGCTGGGTATTTGGCAATTCTTCTCTTGTAAAGCTCCATTTCACTTGTTTCAGAGATGTAAACTAATAAAACACATAAACTACAAAAGTAATACTAACACATGGTAATTCACACAAAATCTAACAAATAAGTATAAGGAAATGATACTTAAAATGTATAAGTTATGCACTTATCACTACATCAATGGAATAAGTGGAAAGATTGATTATGTTGTCTTTCCCTTTCATGTTGGTGCATAATAATGGGTACTTTCATAAGTACTTAAATAACCTACTTCAGTTATTTCTTAATGGAAATAAGTTGAATTTCTTACAATACTATTCCTATATTTCAGCTCAGGTTTGTTGGCTAAGTGGTTTCATGTTGAGGGAGTATGCTTTGGTGCTTATTCTTTCTTCTACAGTAGTATTCATTGTGCCAAGTGTGGAATTTAGTTTGCTAGTTGGTAGTGGTGCTCATATGTATTTTCACCATAGTGTTTTCAGTTTTGTGATTTAGTTTGTCGCAAGCTTCCTATCTCCAACACTTTTTCATATATGCCTTTTGGTTTTGTGATTCATATAATATCAAAATGTTGATCTATGTGCTAGTGAATGGAGCTGCATAAAGTGTTGGATATGGTATGTTAATGGTATCATCTACTACATTTATTGGATCTGTGTATGTGTGGTGCTATACTTATGGTGTGAATTGTTCTCTACACCAACAACTCTGTCTTGCCTACTTCTATTGTATCAACAGCTACTTTTGCATTTTCTTGTGTACATTGGTAATTGTAGTTATGCAGTTTTTTTATTTTTGGTTGTCATGTTATGATGACACTTGCAAGAGTGTTCTGTTGGGAAGATACACAGTTCTACAGTTCATTGGTGCTGAATTTTTGATTGTGGGATACTTCTTCATGTTATATTGGTGAGATACACAACTAAGATTCATTCAGGCTAGCATTTACTGGTAGCCTACTACAGCTCAATGGTTTCATTTCTTCTTCTTAAAGTCCTATACTGCATCTTCTACTTCAATTGTAACTTCAACTGACATTATGTCTTTTATGTTATTGCTGATTAACTACTACTACTGCTGCATGCTTACTCTCTGTACTACTACACACACTGCAACTACTACACCAATCTGGTATTATCCCCATCAACTGCTAGCCTGCCATCTCATACTTACTACTCACCCCTACACCCATTATTGCTGCATTGTAAACGTGTTGTGTAAGCAATCTCAAGTTGTCTCTCAAGCCACCTTGAGCTTGAGGGAGGGTAATAGCATATATAGGACTAGTATTGTAAGCGTGATATGTAAGCATGTGTGAGAGTTGAGTCTTGTCACTACAAGAAAAACGGGTTTAAGCGACCGAAATCTTAGCAAGAGCTCGAAAAATTAGTCGCTTTAATAGTTTAAGAATCTAAAATTGCAACTGCCAGAAATTTTAGCGGCTATAAACCTGTGTCCACTATTATTTAGCAACGACAAAATATGTTTAATCGCTAGATCCTTTGTTCAAGTAATTTATAACAACTAAAAAAGTGATCATGTAGCTATTTACTTTAAGGCACTGACTCGTAGCAACAACAAAATAAATTGGTTGCTCAAACCTCTCTCAGCAACTAAGTTTGAGCCACAACCAAATATGTTTAATTGCTACATCCGTTTTTCAAGTAATTTATAGCAGCTAAAAGTTGATCATGTAGCTATTCACTTTGAGGCACCGACTCGTAGCAAAAAAAAATAAATTGGTTGCTCAAACCTCTCTCAGCCACTAAGTTTGAGCCACGACCAAATATGTTTAATTGCTAGATCCGTTTTTCAAGTAATTTATAGCATCTAAAAAAGTGATCATGTAGCTATTCACTTTGAGGCACAGACTCATAGCAACAGAAAATGAATTGGTTGCTCAAACCTCTCTCAGCAACTAAGTTTAAGCAACCACCACATGTTAAAAAATGAATTACTTGAGGGAGAAAGATAAACCGTGTGATCAAAATCCATCAACGCTTTATACCTAGTTTTATCTAGTCATACAGATTGTGATCCGTGTGACTCATTGGAAAAAAATCGTATATGTCCATTTTAGTACGATTATACTTGGTTATAAAACTTTTTTTTATTATTTTTTAATTATTTTTGTCTAAATATTATATATTTTAATTAGAAAAATATTTGTATATTTTAATATCGAGAAATATGTATTTATGGAAGAAAAAAAATTAATAATCTGAGAAATTATTTTTTGCTTCTGACTTCTAAGATTGATTTATGTTTAAGTTATTTTTTTAATTTTGACAAATTATTTTTGATTATTAAAATTTAAAAATCAACAAAATAAATTTTGCATACATTCTAAAATGACTTGTATAAACAAAAAAATACTCCTGAAATCTCAATAAAAATAAAAAACAGGCGCCAACTAAGGGGATCGAAACCCTTGACCACGGGATTAAAAGTCACGCGCTCTACCACTGAGCTAAGTCGGCTTTTTGTGTATTTTTAAGGTCAAGTTGATAACTCCAATCGGTTTTTGATATTGTGATTTTGATGGAGCAGGGACTGGATGAACGGCTGAGATTTTGGTGATCAAATTACATGTGGGGTCAGATATATAATTATGGGACCTACCTGTAAATTCTAAAAATGGTACCTGTTGGACTTGAATTTTCCCAGATTATCTGAATGATCTGATTCATGTAACAACTTGATTCAGAAAGACAATAGCATATATTACATAATAGAAATATGGAAAATTCTTAGTACAATGAAAAAGATAGAAAAATTTGAAGTTTCATTTGATTTGTTTCAATTTACAGCCAAAAAACAGTTACATTTTTCGGAGTTAGAAACTCATACCGTACAAAACTTTCGTGTTCAAGGACTTTTTTTTGATTTGTTTCCACAAACCCTCTTTATCCATTTCTTCTATGTTGTAGTGAGATTTAAAAACTGCGAATGAGATGATGAAGAAAGGTCCTGCCTTGATGTTGTTGTTGTTTCGTTTGTGGTTGGAAGTTCAGCAGGAAGTGCAGTTGCATCGCTGGTTGCTGCATTTAAAACGAGGAATGCTAATATTGGAGAAAGATCTAATCCCCCAAGTGGTGTAATTACCCCGCGAAATATGTTCAAGTAAGGATCACATATGGTGCTGAAACAATAACACAGTTTAAAATGTCAGAAACACAACCCCATTCATTATGTCGAACCTGCATTGAAAATGAATTCTACTAAGGCAGTGTATGCTAAATGCAGCTTTTTTCTATGTTGAAGTACAACCTTTCAGAAGTGTCCATCTGCATTTCACGCTTATGTTGTGCAGTGATAATATCAACACGACACTGATCAATATGAACTATATGGAAACACAATAAGAATGTAAATGTTTCTGAGAATCTTAATATGTCCTCTACTAAATCTTAAGCAAGTTCAGAAGCGAGCAACAAAGATGGCACTAAGCCTAAAAGGTTCTAAGTTGTAGATTTTGTGATACTGTTTTCAAAGTAATATACCTGAGTGGGTTAGTGATGGCAGGAGGAGAGTTAGGGAACCATGTCAAAACGAGTCTGACAACCAAGATTGTGTTATAAATGTTCAAGAAGTTCAAGACACCATTAGCTGCAACAAGACCTGCAACTGAATCTCCTGGTAAAACTGCACCAAAGTTGTGTTTGGACAAAGAGTTTGACAATATGTAATCTTTGCGCCGCATCTGAAAGGAACTTTTAACAATAGATTAGCCCAAGTACACACAAGAAACTGACTTGAATAATAAAAAGAAAAAACGAGTCATAAAACTTGATCAACTCTTTATGCATTGAGAAGAAGAAATATTTCAAACTTAATAGCATCACAGATGACACCACCATTTCTAACTACACAAACAACCCATCAACTAAAAATACCCCTCATACTGACCAATGGTAAACACTAACTTCCAATTTACCCTTAAGGTCATCTATCCAGCGTACACACATAATGCAAGGCACATGACCATTTATCTTTTCAGGATGATGTCAAATGAATTTTTAGCTCAGAATTTCAAGAAAAATGAAATCAATGGCAGCAACTGAGATAATTAAGCATGACAAAAGGGCGATAACATAATAATGGATAAGGATGTGCAGCAAACAGGGTTATAAAGCATGACGAACTAGGTTATTGACTCAGACTTCTACATCTATTTCCTCATGCTTGTTGTGTCTCTCTTTAGCATTTCCATCGTGAGACAAAGGGACACCTCAGTAGCTTACGTAGGACATCTCATTAGTAATTAAACCTAGTGTAGTATATCAACCTTAAGTAAAGCTGAAGTACACAATTAGACCTGAAACCAGGCCTTACTTAACTTAAACAAATCCTGGTTTGTTGCTAAACCTTTTAAATGCTAATGTTATCTCCACTTGGTTAAGTATCCTCAAGTAACACCTTATTGGCTTATGCCAGGATTTTGAAAAATACTACCTTACTGGCTTATGCCTTACGCCAGAATTTTGAAAAACATTAACTTTAGAGTCGAGTACTGTATGCTCTTATTCCATCCTAAAATCTTTTATGATTTCAGTAATGACCCATTTAGTCACAGAGCAATATGCTCAATACTCGAATGCACTAATATCTTGAACGCAAACTTTTTAATTTCATGGAGAAATCCTTTGTCCCAAGTTATGTCTCTCATTGAGATTTCACACAATAGCCAAATGAAACTAACTACATTTGGGTGTTTCCTAAGCATGAGTAAAATTTCGGGTTGTAAATTTGAAAGAACTAAAGCACTGAGATTGTTTTAAAACGACAAAAAATGAAATTAAAATCAAAAGACATGCCCATCAGAAGCTCAAATTCACATTAGATAGTTCTAGCATAAGAACCTAATCTAATAACATAATAAAATCCATATTTATCAAACAATAATAATCTTACTGTTATTTACTAAACCATCTGAAGTAATACAAAAAATCTTAGCAAAATCACCGATTAAACCCTAGCTTTATCAAATAAGAGCATGCTATTAACCTTTGCTCCACTTCTGTACAAATCAAAAAATAGAACAATCCATTAAAAAAATCTAAAACCTAACATGTATTAAAATTAAGAAAACCCTGAACAATTTAATTATAACCAAAATAGAAACGAATTAATTTCTAGGGTTTTTTTATTTTGCTTAACTTCAATATTTCTGGGAAGTAATAATTATCCCATCTTTGTAGCTGCAAGAAAAACCCTTTCAATGGGACCACAGCTTAGTAAAACCCCCTGTTACTTTTTCTACACCACACAGGATCTCTCCTTTAAACGGTTTGAAGTGATACAGTTGAAAACAACGGGGAAGAGAACATCGCCGGAATCCTAGATACAGACCATGGGTAGAACTTAAGCTGTTCGGAAAAACTTAAGTTGTTCCTTTGATTAGTTTTCTTCTTCGGAAAAACTTAAGCTGTTCTTTAGGAATTGGTAGCGGCGCATAGAGAGAGAGAAAGAGGGAAAGGAATTTAAGGATCATTGTGTGTGTTAGACTTAAAAAACGAAAATAATGTTTGTGTTTAAATTACTCCATTTTTGGTCAAATTGATGGATAATGAATAAAATTTAGTGAGATTGAAGAATATTCAATAAATTTGATGGATAACAAGTGAAATTGAGTGGGAGCGAGTAAGGTCAAGTGAAAATAGGTGAAATCATGTAACTGATGATTGTGTGAATTCGAGTGAAATTAAAGAATACTTAGTGAATTGAAGCGATATCAATGAAAATTTAGTCAATTCGAGTAAGATCGATGAAAAAATGAATGATTTTAATTGAGATTTTAGTTTTCGAACACTATTACATATCCAAATCGAGCCATCAATAACGTCATTTACATTAGGGAAGATCACAACATGTTATATTATGCTTGGTCATGTACCACATTGTAGTTGAACTTTGAAACATCTAGACGAGTGCATACAAATCATAGTTTGATATCGTTAGATTTGTTAGATCGATAAAAAAATGAATAAGTTTGATTCAGATTGAATAAAATTCAATAAATCTAAGTGAAATCGAATGATGAAAATTGATATAGTTTGAGTAAGATCGATCAAAATTGAGTGTATTCAAGTCGGTTCGATAAAAAATTAAGTGAATTTTAGTGAGATTGATAAAATCATAGTTTGATATCGTTAGATTTGTTAGATCGATACAAAAATGAATAAGTTTGATTGAGATGGAATAAAATTAAATAAATCTAAGTGAAATCGAGTGAAATTGATGAAAATTGATATAATTTGAGTAAGATCGATCAAAATTGAGTGTATTCAAGTCGGTTCGATAAATAATTAAGTGAATTTTAGTGAGATTGATGAAATCATAGTTTGATATCGTTAGATTTGTTATATCGATAAAAAATGAATAAGTTTGATTGAGATTGAATAAAATTCAATAAATCTAAGTGAAATCGAGTGAAATTGATGAAATTTTATATAGTTTGAGTAAGATCGATCAAAATTGAGTGTAGTCAAGTCGGTTCGATAAAAAATTGAGTGAATTTTAGTGAGATTGGTAAAATCATAGTTTGATATTGTTCGATTTGTTAGATCGATAAAAAAATGAATAAGTTTGATTGAGATTGAATAAAATTAAATAAATCTAAGTGAAATCGAGTGAAATTGAAAATTGATATAATTTAAGTAAGATCGATCAAAATTGAGTGTATTCAAGTCGGTTCGATAAAAAATTAAGTGAATTTTAGTGAGATTGATGAAATCAAGTTTGATATCGTTAGATTTGTTAAATCGATAAAAAAATGAATAAGTTTGATTGAGATTGAATAAAATTAAATAAGTCTAAGTGAAATCGAATGAAATTGATGAAAATTGGTATAGTTTGAGTAAGATCGATCAAAATTGAGTGTAGTCAAGTCGGTTCGATAAAAAATTAAGTGAATTTTAGTGAGATTGATGAAATCATAGTTTGATATCGTTAGATTTGTTATATCGATAAAAAAATGAATAAGTTTGATTGAGATTGAATAAAATTCAATAAATCTAAGTGAAATCGAGTGAAATTGATAAAATTTTATATAGTTTGAGTAAGATCGATCAAAATTGAGTGTAGTCAAGTCGGTTCGATAAAAAATTGAGTGAATTTTAGTGAGATTGATAAAATCATAGTTTGATATTGTTCGATTTGTTAGATCGATAAAAAAATGAATAAGTTTGATTGAGATTGAATAAAATTAAATAAATCTAAGTGAAATCGAGTGAAATTGATGAAAATTGATATAATTTGAGTAAGATCGATCAAAATTGAAAATTGAGTGTATTCAAGTCGGTTTGATAAAAATTGAGTGAATTTTAGTAAGATTGATGAAATTATAGTTTGATATCGTTAGATTTGTTAGATCGATCAAAAAATGAATAAGTTTGATTGAGATTGATATCAGTCAAGGTAAATAAAGTAATACAAATTAAATAAAATTTGATTTAATTTATGGATAACTTGTCAAGGTAAACGTGATCTAATTTCATCAACAATATGTCTTTGTCATATTATCCTTGATGACCGGTACCCTAACCCTACCGATGTTTGTCATATAATCTCTGATGACCTCTTTCCCTAAGTCAAAAATTCAGTAGAATCCTAAACCTACCGATGTTTGTCATATTATCTTTAGTTAGTAACCTCTTACCCTAAGTCGGAATCTTCACCGGTACCCTAACCTATTTATATTTCTCATTTATATTCATTCGATTAAATTTTTTGGACCAAAGGTAAAATGGTCATTTTATCGATGTTCGTCATATTATCCCTGATAACCTCTTCCCCTAAGTCGAAATCTTCACTCATACCCTAAACCTATCGATGTTTATCATACTATCCTTAATAACCTCTTTCCCTAAGTCGGAATCTTCATCGGTATCGTAAACCTATCGATATTTTATCACAAAGAGAAACACACATTTAACTCACACACTTGTCTTAATCCGTATGATAATCCAACACCAAATCTGAACCATCCAAAACCTTCCGTGATCCGTATGAGGTGGCTTATCCACCGTTCAAATTTTTGTTTTAACTCAAATAGAAGCACACATTTAACTCATTTATCTCAACCCGTGTGACACCAAATCTGGACCATCCAAAACCTTTTAAGATCCGTATAAGGTGGCTTATCCACCGTTCAAATGTTCTTTTCAAAACCCTAAAAATAAAAATTCTATCATTTTCATTCTTTTTCTTTCTCTCTCTTTCTGTTCCTCAAAACTTCCAGAGCAGCCGCCGTCTGCGAAGAAGATGGAGAGCAATCAACTTCTTCCGTCTTTGTTTAACCCCTGCCGTCTGGCAGTTTCATTTTTTCGTTTCCGCCTCCATCTCTTTTTCTGCCTCTATCTCTCTCGTTCTTCCTTTCTCTCTGGTTTAGACTACTCTTGATGGTGCTGAAGATAAAACGGATCTTGTTGGTGCGCAGTAACTTGTTTCGGGAACTTGGTTAGGTTTGAGGTTGACATGAGTTCATACGAAGGAAAAAACATCTAAGGTTCATATAGATCTGATTTTCTTTTATTCTTTTTGCATCCCTAGAAATTCGATCTATAATTCTCTCTTTTTTTGTCTGAATCTTAATCTTCTTTTCCTCTTTCTTTTTTTCTGTTTGAAGTATTTGGTGGTGATGTTATTGGGGATTATGAACGAAGTGAAGAGATGGAGATTGCAAGAGTTATTCTAGGTGATTATTCTCTGACTCTCTACTGTCTTGTTGTAAGATTTTTCTTCTTCTTCTTCTCTGTTTCAACTCATTTTTTTGCAGATGAAGATGTTTATACAAACAGGCACTAGAGGAATTTCCACTTACCACTACAAAATGAATATGGCAGTAACATTAACTAGTACTCATCATTCAACTCTCTGTATACCATCACTATTAAAACAGAGTCAATTCTTAGGAGGCTTCAACATTTCTTCGTCATTTCGTTCTTTATCTTCATCTTCTGCGAGATCGAAACCAGTTGTTTCTGCATTAGAGATTGGTGGAGTGACGATTGATAAGGATGGTAAGTAAAACCCGTATCTCAAAACTTCAAATTTATGGGGATTTAAATGTTGAAATCATTAGTTTAGAAAATGCAGTTTAGATTTTTGTTGAAATGCATGAATTGAGTCTTATTATATTTTGTATGATAGTTGAGCTATTATAAACCACCACCACCACTACTAACACCCATGTTATGGGTGGCCTGTTGGTGTATGATTTTGTAATGTGGTTGTGGGAAGTGTCACCCACCAGTGTTTTCTTGAATGAATGTTAGTGGGTTTTGATGGTAATGAATGTTTGTAGTGGTGGGTAGTATTGCAAATTTATAGTATGTTTGATGATAATGGGGTTTGTGTTTGTTGTATGGTAGATGTGGTAAAGGATGATCCGACAATCAATGTTCTGGATTCGATATATACAAAACTTGGTTTGCAACTTCATAAGAGGGGTAAACACCCACTTGGGATCTTGAAGAATGCAATTCACAGTTATTTTGACTTGAATTACTCTGGGAAGTTTGTTAAATTCGACGATCTATGCCCAATAGTTTCTGCCAAAGAGGTATGGCACTGAATTGTTGTTCAAAATCTTCTATCGATGTTGTACTTTAACTATGATTCAGCTTCCAATTTGGTATGCAATAAGATGGTTTTGTTCTCTAATGCAGTAAATCTGTGATATATCATATATGGCATGAGTGAGACTTGTTTTGGATGCAAAATGATTAGCTTGTGGTTGTACTACTAAAATTTAGGCATAGCTATATCCGTAGGATATAAACGGAAGTTTGATTTAGTAGCATCCTCTTGTCAATGTTAAATGTTATGTTCATTTTTTTTTTACTTAAGCTGCCTTTCTTGCAGAACTTTGATGACATGTTGGTTCCTGCTGATCATGTAAGCAGGAGTTACAATGATACGTACTATGTAATGAATGCTTGCTCTTTATCTACTTCCACTTCCACGAAAACTGTTTGAAGTAAAATGATTCTACTTCCACTAAGTATGAGAATATTAACATTTTCTTACTCTACTTTGTTTGTTGTTACAGAGGTTGGCATATGAATTAGGCGGGGTGTTATCCCTGCTTCAGGATTTACTTTCAGTGCACAACAGATATGGAAGGTTATCTAAGACAATAAGGACCTTGACCTTCTTGCTCATAAGGTCTTAAACTGTTCTACAGGGTGTAAATTTTTGATTAGATTGTATTTTTTTTCCTTTTGTATAAAGAGTGTAAGTTTTTAAGAAATGACATAATTCATATAATAAAATCTGTTGTTTTTAATTTGGTTCATAATTTGTTTGGTATTAATTTTAATTTTAATTTTAATTTTAATTTAGGATTATCTAAATCAGAATATTTGGAGTAATTTGTATAGCGAACACAAAAATTTGGATTAAAGCCCTTTTTAAGTCGCTTCGGATTATTTAAATCAAATGAGCAAAAAAATTGAGTAACTTAAATACTCAAGCAACCAACTTTAAGCCAATTAAAATCAAAAATCTAAAATAATATGGAAGCTTAAAAATTTAAACGATCTAACTTGAGTAAAAACTTTGATACCTTAAAAGTTTAAGCAACCAACTTCAGGACAATCAAAACCAAAAATTGCTTGTAGCAAGCAAAATCATTTGATCGCTTAAAATTTTAACCAAGTAACATCAGGTTAAGTTGTTCCATGTATCTTCCAACTAGGTAATTTAATAGCTCCTAAGTCACAAGTTGCTTCTAGAGAGTAAAAATTTTTGTACCTCAAAAGCTTGAGCAACCAACTTCAGGCCAATCAAAATCAGAAATCACTTTTAGCGAGCAAAATTATTTGATCGCTTAAAACCTTAACCAAGCAATTTCAGGAAGAGTTGCTCCATGTATCTATCAACTAAGTAGTTTACTTGCTTTAGAATGATTGGTATATCTGAAGCGATTGATATTTTACTTGCTATATTAGTTGGTCTAGATGTTAAGCGATCACAGTTTTACTTGCTCCATGTTAGTTGGTCTAAATGTTAAAAAATGAGAAAAGTACTCGCTTTAGGTTAGTTGGTTTAGTACTAGAGCGATTGCATGGTCGCTAAAAGCTTTGACATACATGGCTTTGGACAACCAACGGGGCGAGTGCCACTTTTAGTCGCTATAACGGTTATAGCGACTTAAAAGGGTCTTTAAGCGACTTAAAGTGAGTAGTCGCTTAAACCCGTTTTTTTTGTAGTATATTGAAAGAGTAAAGTGTAGGAGTATATATACTCTTATTCTGTCTCTGTAAGATATATAATCCTCTTCTATTCAATTTAATTTGATTCAAATCGTTTCAGTAGCTATGTAGATTTTTATACTCTCGGCCAAGAAAACTGGTTCCAAAACTCGAGTCCATGTTCATCTCAAACTCTTCTTTCGAACCATCATAGGCTCGATATCATTCACTGCCTCTCCATCTCAGACTCTTATCTGTTACCATCAACACAACCGTGAACCACACCAACAATCGATTCTCGACACCTTCTATCACCACCATCTCATCCATCAATCACGAGCAACAGCACCTCCTAGATATATCACCACAGACTCCATGTTCCTTGCTTTTTGAAGTTCTCACCCCAAAACATTACAGCATCTCTTCCGAACATCTCATTGTTCCCTTCGAATTCCTAGCAACGAAACCCATTTTTTAATCTCCATATTCATTATCTGCTGAAATCCCATTTTACCATCACCGATCAACAGTGTCACTACCATCACTCGACTGACTCGAGCTTTTTATTGCCGTCAACTCTCAACTCGAGTTCTTCTCAGCTTTAAAAATACAACACATTAATGAACAATGAGAGAAGGAAACACTCTTTTGGTATTGATAGAAATTGTTACAATTACAGACTGTTCATTATTCTTATTTATACATGTGGATTGTATCCTATGTGGACAGCTGACTAAGACTAAGTGATACATTTGTACTGCTGACACAGCATTACTCTTCCAGCTTAATGTTATCAACTCAATCTGGATTCTGTGTATAACCATCATCCCCCCTCAAGCTCATGATTGGTGTATTAATCTTGAGCTTGCATTTTAGTAAGGTAAATCTTGATGTCGACAGTGGCCTTGTGAAGATGTCATCCAACTGTTGTGAAGTATGGACATACTTTACCTCCAAAGCCTTGTCTTGTACTAGTTCACGGACAAAGTAGTAATCCATATGAACATGCTTCATCCGAGAATGTTGCACCGGATTTGAAGCTAAACTAATCGAACTTTTGTTGTCGCATCCTATCTATGGTACTTCCTTTTGTTGAAAATGTAGGTCTTTTAGCAAGTAACAGATCCAGACTAGTTCTGCCGCAGTGTGTGCTAGAGTATGATACTCTGCTTTTGTGCTTGAACGGGCTACTGTAGTCTGTTTTTTAGAAGACCATGACACCACATTTGATCCCAGGAACACACAATAACCCCCTGTGGACCTTCTATCATCACTTGAGTCTGCCCAATCAGCATCCGAATAAGCTGATAGAGATTCTGATCCTTTAGTGAACTTCAGACCATTCGAAATTGTACCCTTCAAGTACCGTAATATTCTTTTTGCAGCCTCTAGATGGTGTGTTGTTGGGCTGTGCATGAACTGGCAGACCAAGTTAACTGAAAATGTGACGTCCGGTCTAGTCCATGTAATGTATTGCAAGGATCCTACTAGTGAACGATACTCAGTTGGATCCTGTAACAATTCTCCAGTTGTTTTACTTAGATAGGTAGACGCTGCCAATGGTGTTTGACATTGTTTGCAGCCAGTCATCCTGTAATTCATTAATAGATCAACCACATACTTTTCATGTCCCAGAAACAATTCTCCCTTCTTGTGTTTTACCTCTAGGCCCAAAAAGTAATTTAATGAACCCAAGTCCTTAATTGGAAATATTCCCTGTAAGGCCTTAATCACCTTGTTTAGATGAGTCTCTGAATTCCCTGTGAGAACTATATCATCTACGTAAACCAAAGCCACTAAAATGATGGAGCCTTCCTTATGTACAAACATAGATGTGTCTGCTTTGGATTGGACAAATTTCAAACCCACCAGGCTTGTACTAAGTTTCTCGTACCAGGCCCTAGGTGCTTGTTTTAGTCCGTATATCGCTTTATGTAGAAGGCAAACAGCTTGTGGATTATTTGGTCAATGTAGCCCGGTGGTTGTGTCATATATACCTCCTCTTTGAGATCACCATGTAAAAAGGCATTGGACACATCAAGTTGATGTAGTTTCCAATCATATTGAACAGCCATTGATAACACTACTCTTATAGTGGTTGGTTTCGTAATTGGGATAAACGTTTCTTCATAATCAAGACCCGGTTGTTGATGGTAACCCTTTGCTACTAACCGGGTATTATGTCTAGATATACTTCTATCTTGGTTATACTTAATTCTAAATACCCATTTACAACCTACTATGTTGTTGAGTCCTGGATTATCAACCAATATCCAGGTTCCTGCATCTTTCAAGGCCTGATACTCATTATTTGTTGCCTCCTTCCATACTAGTTCTTTGTGGGCAGACCTGATACATGTTGGAACTAACACTATATTACTGATTAAAGCTACATTTAATGGGTACCTTGTAGAGTAACAGATGTTGGGCTTGGTGTTACCAGTTTTTGCTCTTGTCTGCATCAAATGTCTATTCAAACTGTGTTCATCTTGGTTTGGCTCTTTTCGATGTACCACTGTAGGACTGATGGATATAGATTTTTGATTAACAGTCAATTCTGGCAATTCTGATTTCTGTGCAGTAGAAGAGATTACCGAATAAGGAAAAGTTGACTCATCAAAAGATACATGTCTTGAAACATATATTTTTCCTGTAACAGGATCAAAACATCTATAGCCCTTTTGGTCTATTCCATACCCAATGAAAATGCAATGCTTGCTCCTTTGCTCCAGCTTGTTAGTAGTGTATGACCTTAACCACGGAAAACATGAACAACCAAAAACTTTGAAGAATTCATATGCAGGTTTCTTCCCAAATAGCATTTCATATGGAGACAGAAAATCTATCGACTTTGTTGGCAATCTATTAACTGCAGTTTGCTTTGTATAATGCATAACCAAAAACAATTAGGCAGGCTAGCTTGACATAAAAAAGTCCTTGTAATGTCCAGAAGATGTTTATGTTTAACCTCAGCCACTCCATTCTGCTCTGGAGTGTTAGGACAACTAAATTGATGTGATATACCCTTCATGGCACAGTATTTCTTCAAGAATGTATTTATAAACTCTCCCCCATTATCTGTCCTTATTGTAATTACAGTTGTAGACAACATGTTTTCTAGCTTAGTAACTAAGGTAACAAAAGCATGTTTGAATTCAGTTTTATTTGACAATGGAATCAACCAACATAATTTTGAATATTCATCTACTACATTTGCATAGTATAAACTTCCTGAAACAGAGCGTACATGACATGGCCCCCATAGATCTATATGTAGAAGTTCTAGTGGTTTTAGAGCTACCGAGTTTGACAGTCTAAATGGCAATTTCTTGGATCTACAGAGTTTACATTCATTACAATGAAACGGTGTTGAAAGAGGACTGGACAGATGAAGTAGTGAGCATAACCTTTGCATTTTCTGGAACGATGGGTGACCAAATCTTCTGTGCAGTAGAAGACTATCATTTATTGTTGAAGATAGAGCAAATGCTGAAGAATGAGAAGTTCCAAATATGATCGGATATAGTCCATTCCTATGCGGTCCTCAGAAAAGCACCATCCTAGAGTTCTGATCCTTTACAGTAAAACCAGTCGAATCCAATGTCAAAGATACTTTGTTATCTGACGTAAATTTGTGAATTGAAAGAAGATTATGACAAGTCTCAGGAACAATTGGAACATCATTCATATCAAAGGAATATGAATTGGCTATTTTAGTTGAACTACCTCTATTTGTTATACGCATACCTGCACCATTTGCTGTCTGGATTGTTTCTTGTCCCTTGTAAGTTTCTGTATTTTGAAGCATCTTTTTATCAGAGGCAATGTGTCGATTTGCTCCATTATCAGCTCTCCATTCTTCATCATCAAATCTATCTGTTGTAGTGAACATTGCTTTTAGCTTAGGTGGTGGTGTTCTTCCTTGATAGTTGTATGTTTGTCTTTGTGAGCATGTGGTAGCAATATGTCCAGCTAAGTTGCAGATCTGACAGACATTTCTGTTTGATGATGAACTTCCCCTGCCATAGTTAGATCTAGGAAAAGAAAAATTATTAGGAAATCTAGCATCATTGTAATAACCACGATTGTAGTTCCTTGAGTATCCCCTTGCATTTGTGTAATTGTTTCTTGAATAACCTCTTCCCATATTAGCAAGAAATGCTTTTGCTGATTGTTCCTCCTGTTGTGCTTGTTGTCTCTCCTGAATCATTGATTCTTCACTGAGTAAATTGTTGTGTAATTCTATACACGTTACAGGTGGACTTCTATGTCTCATTGAGGTAGCAAAAGGCACATATTCATCATTCAGAGATTTTAGTGTTATCACTACCAATTCTTTGTCAGAAACAAGTTCACCAGCAGAAGCTAATTGGTCAGGTAAAAATTTGATTTCACTAATCAAGGATGAGATAGTTTTGTTACCTTGCTTAATTGAAAGAAGCTTCGTTCTTAGTTGAATACAGTGAGTAGAAGTAGCCCTTCCAAACCTGTCCTCTATGTTCTTCCATAATTCAGCAGATGTCTGTGAACTTGAAAAGTAAGGAATCACAGATTCAGAGATTGTAGAATTAATCCACATGGTGATAGTTGAATCTTCATCCAACCAGTCTGAGTATAGTGGATTATCAACTCCATTTTGTTGATTTATTTGATTTGTGAATTGTTGTGGACAAGGATAAGATCCATCCATAAATCTTCTGATTTTGAAATTTTGAATCACAGGATTCATCAAGTTTTTCCATATGACATAGTTTTCTTCCTTTAGTTTGATCTGGACAAAACTAGTAAGGAGATTTAAGGGTACTTTGGAAATTGAGGTTGTGGAAGGGTTTTCCATTGAAGTTGAGGCAGTGGAGAAAGATGATACTGGAAAAGTTTCAATCATAAGACTTCAACGATTAATCTTGTTATAGATCAGCAGATATTCTTCTAATTTGTTCTTGAATAAGAATGAGCAAGGAGACTTTCAGATTTGATCAAATAGTATTACAAACATGATAATCTGGAGTTAAACTATTAAGATTCGATCAACTAATCCTTCTCTTAATATTATAAAACCAGAAATCTTGCTTGTAAGATTGATCAGAGAAACGAGATTGCAGCACTTAGAAAAAAAATAGCATAGATGAAGAGAGATGAAAATAGCAGAGAAAGAAGATTAATCTTTATCTTTCTGTTGGTATCTTATAGTAGTAATACTACTTGCTATTTAATGCTGCTCAGATCTTCTACTTGTTTTCTCTGATCGATGAGTTCATTTCAAGAATCAAGACACTGACCTTATTGAAAATTGTTTTTGCTTTAACTTGTGCAGAAATTGTCTGCCATGCCTCTTGATTTAGCCGTTGTTGTGAATGAGAAGTCTATTTCCAAGAAAAGTGTAATGAATGGTGTTAGTCGAGAACCTTCTTTAATTTTCTGAAGAAAAATCAATTGAATATCGCTTCAATCAAGATTCTTTCTACCACGCGTCATCTGCTCTCTCGTTTTTACTGACAATCAATACGGTTACTTCAATTACTTTTTGCTTTCTGACTATTGTAATCAATACTGACACTCCATTAATTGCTCTTTTGTAGAAAAATTCATTGGATGCTCAATCAAGTCTGAGTAAAGCTTGTCTACCACGCGTAATCAATTAATTTCTCTGAAGAAAAATTCATTTAATGCTGCTTCAATAAAGTCTGTGTTCTCTGTGTTTTCTGAGTAAAGATTATTGATACCTTGATTCTTGATGTCGATTGTTTTCAAGAAGAGCAAACTTGATGATTTTCAGAATTAGATCTACAATGTTCTGCTATTCGATGAAGAAACTTTATTGTTTCATTGACTGTTGAACGATGAATTGATTCAATCAAGATTGAATTTGATTGGAACAAGAAAAAAAAATTAAAACAAAATTTGTTTAATCCTATTGAATTTGTTTTACCCAGGCATTCTGCTCTGATACCATAATGAACAATGAGAGAATGAAACACACTTTTGGTATCCTATGTTACAATTACAGACTGTTCATTATTCTTATTTATACATGTGGATTGTATCCTATGTGGACAGCTGACTAAGACTAAGTGATACATTTGTACTGCTGACACAACATTACTCTTCCAGCTTAATGTTATCAACTCAATCTGGATTCTCTGTATAACCATCACACATGTATTCTAACCACACAGAAAACTAGTGGTTCTTCGCGAATTCAGATTTCGTCAAATCAGAAAATCAGTCACTATTTGATCAAGATCATGATCAATCTCTGATCACA
This sequence comes from Papaver californicum, assembly GCA_023531435.1. Lineage (NCBI taxonomy): Eukaryota > Viridiplantae > Streptophyta > Magnoliopsida > Ranunculales > Papaveraceae > Papaver > Papaver californicum. The sequence goes on along the minus strand of JAJJMC010031261.1, from coordinate 5,476,892 downwards.
ATCGCAGCAACCAATAATTGCATCTCCAATGATTTATTGATTAACACATGCCCTAAAAACTCTTTTCTAGCATGTTCATGAAACTTGGACAAGGTTTTTGCACCATGGCAGAGAAGCCATGGTTGAGTTGTTCGTGATAGAGAATAATTGTTGAAGGAAGGAGATGGTGGCTGCCCTTTAGTAAAACAGTGGGTGCTGTTATAAGAGTTCAAACACTTGGACAGCCCCGAATAAATTTCACTGGTGTATTTAGTTGTTTTCTTTAAACGTGTGTGCTCTTAGCCTATGATGAGGTGCCAACAGTAGTTGACCTTTTTCCCCTTTATTCTCGTTTTGTTTATAACTTCCTCATACGAAGTCGGAATGACTTCATCCTTTCGCCGTTGGCTTCATAATTCAAATCTCCACGTGACAGTGACAAGAAATCCTTGATTTGGACGAGTTACACCTGGTCTTTGGCAATTATTCGTTTGTAATGCTTTATTTTCACTTCTTTTGGACGATTCCACCTAATAAAAGCCAAATAAACAAAAACAAACGTAATATACAATAATTAAAAAGAAATCTAGCAAATAAGTGCATGAAATTTATTCTCTAAATATGTACTTATCAAATTGTCAATACTAGGCACCGTCTATAAACAAGGATGATCGATGCTACAGTTGCGCATCATCAACGAATCGATCCACAAGGTTGCATCATAGCTCCACATCTCACAGAAATATGCCACTAGATCAATTCACTGACAGAGAAACTATCTCGGCTTGTATTGCTAATATACCATGGGTTTGCATCACTCATAAAGTAATACTCAAAGATCTTCCAACAAGGTGATACCACTACTCTGCATCAGCTATGAAGTGATGCCAACGCTTCCCATTGTCACTGAGTTTTCCCATTGTCACTGAGATGATGCTAATGATCGACAAAGTCACTCAGAACATTGACAAGAGCAGCATGGTGGTGTCCGTGCATCACTATCGACTTCTACAGATCTCAGGCGTCATTATCAAGCTCTTACTGACACTTCTTTTATTTCCTTCATGGTCACTCATTATCTCACCCTGATGCCATGAAGTGCTCTACTGACCAAGAGTACCTGACTTACTCAACTGCTAATATTTGGGATTCATACTAGCAGTGGCATCACTGTGCTACCTAATGCCCATAGATGATATCATCAAATCTCAACGCTCAATAACATTAATAATCTACCTGACTTACTAAGTTCACTAAGTCACTGATAGACCTAATAATCTTACTAGACTCCGCACTGGTCACTCTACTTAATTAATTAGTACGCTAATCATATTGCCTTATTGATTAAGTAAGTAACCTTTATGACTTAACTAATAACATTAGCAGTACTTGAGCTTTACTATTAATTTTCTACACGACATCATATATGTCACATGGGAGGACATTCATTAGGGTTTTTCTCTTGCGGTCTACAACAAGTGTGGTGTAGCAATACATTCACGATGAGAAAGTAATCGAGTAGTGGGAGCAATTAAAAGAGTGAAGCGAGTAGTACTCGTATATAACTATTAGTCCTCCCTAACATTACAAACACGACTTCACCACTATCTCCATATTCTCCACTCCTCCGTAACTTCCACTTCTTACGAGAAATCAGTGTGTTCTACTACAACTATAAATAGATAATTCAATCTATTTTGGACCAATAGAAGAAGAGAGGTAACCAAATAAAAATCCGGCCCTACCTCAAGGTCCGCCATTCTCAGAAAATAACACTAAACCTTCAATAATTTGTTTTTTTGTAGGTCTGGCTTCCTTCTTCTCTCTGGCTTTCGCTTTCACTTTCGGTGGAACAACATTAACTTGGGCATTATCTTGTTCTATCTCTTGATTTTTTTTGTAGAAAGATTACAAGTCCACCTTTGTTCCTTTAGTTTGCACCCAACAAAATCTTGTTACGAGGAGTTAGAGTCCAAATATTTTTTGGTGCCATTTCTTGCGATTTCTTTTTCTTTTCCTTTTCTCGATTCCTAAAACATGTCAAGAATCATGTTTGGTACATATAACAAGAAAAAAAAACTCAAAAATTTATAAACAAATAAAACTTAAATTTTGTATGAATTTTCAGATTCACTTACAGATAGGAATCAAGACTACGACCTAGACATAAAAACCCTTAAGGCTAAGAATAACTCATATCGACGAGCAATTTTATGGAAAAACAAAGTTAATTTTCATTCCGTTATGTTTTTTAGGGCTAGGAAAATCCCATTTCGGGTAAGAAATCATGACAAAATCAAGTTTTCCCGAGTTGCTTAGACTAGGAATCAAGACTACGACCTAGACGCAAAAACTCTTACGACTAGGAATATCTCATGCCAGCCAGGAATTTTGTGACAAAAAAATATTTTTTGGTTTCACTACATTTTTTACTAGGAAAATCTCATTACTTCTAAGAAATTTGTGATGAAATCAAGTTTTTCAGAGTCACTTACGGCTAGAAATCAAGACTACGACCTAGATGTAAAAACTCTTCCGGCTAGGAATGTCTCATGTCGACTAGAAATTTTGTGACGAAAAATGAATTTTTCGTTTCACTTTGTTTATTACGGCTAGGAAAATCCCTTTATGACTAAGAAATTTGTGACAAAATCAAGTTTTTCAGAGTCACATATAGTTGGGAGTACATCAATTCCCATCCTTAATAGTCAAAATATCTATTTTACGGCTAGGAATTCATCAACTCTTACCTAGTTGAAGTCATATATGGAAGATTATCCGCTTGTTGAGGTGTTTCAACATCTTAATTGATCAATTCTCATTTTGTTGGTAGGGTTCATTATTTGAATCACTTGCTGGTGGATTATTTGCATGTCATCCTGCATTTGGATTTCGGTTCTTATCTCTATCAGTAGTCTTCGTACGCCCCATCTTCTTTTGAAGTTCGATTAATTTTTAGAATCGACGCTTCGACGATAAATCGTTGTTTGAAAAAGAAAAGAAAAAAAAAAGAAAAATCGAGTAATGAATAAGGAGAAGAGATGAACAAAATAAATAACTTAGGTTTTTTTTTCAATAAATAAATATATTTATAGGATATCCTTATATACATTCTAGACAATATATTCCGGAGGGAGCCTTTAAAGAAAAATCAGGAGCCCCAAAACCACAGGTTTCACACCCAATGATACGTCGGGCTTGGATAGAACAGGCCATGCCCGAACGCCTCTAATGTTAGGGCGTGAAAATCCTTCCTCCTTTTTGTACGCGTCTGAGTTTAGGCAATGGCCATTTGAGTTAGGGATTTTTTCTAGATGGTCCAAAAAACCCGGACCGTGTTAACTATTAGTTCACCCGGGAAACCCACTTTAACCATAAGTCCAAAAACCATTTGAAAACTTCCAATTACAATTCTGCGCATCACGTGTACTGATCCCACGTCCTCCACCTCCTACACTACTCGGATTCTTAACGGAAAAAATAGTTTCATTTACTCCACCAACATTACTCGACTTCATTACTTTCCCTCACTAAAACCTTAAACTCTAGGGAAAAATCAAAATCAGGAAACAACTGAAACAAAATCCAAAAACAGAGACCAAAAAACCAAAATCAAAATCTGTAATAGCAGGCTTTGATTTCTTTCAGCATTATACAACTCAAACCTAAGCTACTGTCAGCATTATACTACTGCAAATTTTCCATCTAAATGGGTACAAAGAGAAAAATCAACAGAAGTGTAAAGGAAACAGTGATTGAAGAACACGATACTCCTCAATCTCCACCACCGAAGAAGAACAAGAAAGCTTCTACAGTAGATTCTATACCAACAAAATCAATAAAGAAGAAGAACAATGAAGTTGTTGATTCTCCAACAACATCAAAAAAACGAAACAAACTGTTGTTGACTCTCCAGCAAAATCAAAACATAAAAAAGAACAAAGAAGTTATTGGTTCTCAAACAAGATCAAAAAGAATGAAACAAACTGTTATTGATTCTCCAGCAAAAAAAGAAGAACAATGAAGTTGTTGATTCTCCAACAACATTGGAAGAAAATAAAACAGTTGTTGTAGATTCTTCATCTACAAAGAAGAAGAAGAAAGCTCTTGTTGTTCGTTCTCCATCTACATCACAGAAGAAGAAGAAGAAGAAGGGTGTTGTTGTTTCTGGCAAAAAAGGTACATATCATTGGTGCATATCAATATATAACATACTTTGTTCATGTTATAGGAGTTAGATATAGCATACAGCATGGGTACATATCAATATATATTTTTTTTCATGTTTTAGCACATAGATCTAATATGCAACATAGGGTAAATATTGATATGTACTTGGTTTTAATATATATTGATCAGGACATATCAGTATATGTTTATTTTCATGTTATAACATCTAGATATTGATTGCAGGATAAGTATATATTGATATGTACTTTGTTCTAGATATTGAATTGGATCAATACATATCAATATATACTTTGTTCATGCTATAGATGTAAAGCATATACATAGATGTATATTGTTCTATACTGTAGCATCTAGATCTTGCATACAGGATAAATATATATTGATATAATACTTTGTTCTAATCTTGAATTGAATCATTACGTATCAATGTATACTTTGTTCATGATCTAGCAGATACATATCAACATATCAAAAATATATATTTTGTTCTATATTATAGTAATATTGATATATTGTAGGAATATTGACAGTGTGTTCATTATGCATGTGGTGTGAAGAAAACCACAAATAACACAAAAGCACCTGCACCTGCTAGGAAGATATACAAAAGTGGTTTCATGGGGATTTTCTCACTTGTTAAAGCAATCAAGGCAGAAAAGCTTGAGTTGAGTGAAACTCAGTTGCTTATCAGTGAGCAATCATATAGGAACCTTTTTCTGATGTTCTGGTATACAAATCTGGGTGCAGATCACTGGATGAAGAATGAAACTGTTGTGACCAATCTTATAAAGTGTTATAAGAGAAGTAAAGTTGTAGATGGGCTCATATTTGAGTTCAAAAGGCATGGAGTTTCACATATTCTGACATCCACTCCTGAATAAGTAGGTGTTATCTTTGGAATGCCAAGAGCAGGAAAAAGACAACATGAAGACATAATACAGACATCAAGGGGTGGATATAGAAACAGTGATTTCTTCCAGAGGTTCTTTTCTGATGTACAAAAGATAAAAAAGGTAAATAGAATGAGGATACAGGAAGAAGTCATGAAACTTCTAAGAAAAAAGCCATCAACTAAGAAGAAAGTTAAAGAATCTGAAGAAAAGAAAAGTGATGAAGAAGCTGAAGAAATTGGGAGTGATGAAGAAAATGAAGAAGAAGAAAGTAAAGAAGAAAGTGAAGAAGGGATTGAGGAAAAAAGTCAAGAAGTCATAGATGCTGAAGACCTTGTAAGGCTTATATGCCTGTTCATGTGTATCACTTTGATTTTCACAACAAAAGATACACATGCCTTGACTGAAAAGTACATTTGTCTTGTGGAGGATCTCGAAGCTGCAAAGAATGTGTCATGGCCAGATTTTATACATTCTTACCTAGAAAAGTCACTAAATGACAATGTAAACGCAGTCGAGAGTACTACAGGGTGTCTGAACTATTTGTTGGTAAGAATACGTACTAAAAATATTTTTAGTAGTTTATTCAATGAGAATCATGATTTACTTTTAACTTTGCTTTGGTGATTTTTTTTCCAAAACAGATTTGGTATGCGGAGCATACATATTTGCTGGAACCGGAGGAAATAAAGACGATTCCAGAAAAAATGTTTATTCCAAGAGCTGCCAAATGGAATCTGTCAAAGTTATGTGCTGAACTCCAAAAAGACATTGATACAACTGAATATGAGGTAAGAAAAATATGTACTTATTTACTACATTTATGATGTTGTGTTATCCTACAGTATATAATGATACGTATTGAATGCATGATGTTTTTTATCCTACAGTATATATCGATATGTACCTCATGAAAAAACTTGTTTTTAGTAGTACATATTTCTGAGTACATATTTTGTTGTTTTGGTACAGTTCAATGACAATTTCAAGGTTCAATACACCAATGAAGAAAAGCAAATTCTGGATAGAATAACAAGAAGAGAAGAGTGAAGATGAAAAGGAAGAAGATAAAGAAAAAAGATAAAGAAGAAACTACAGGAAAGGAAGTGGAAAGAAGATAACTGGAAAGGAAGATATGAATATTTGAGAAAGACAATCATTGAGAAATGGGATGAAGCTAACACTATGCAGCATGAGGATGGACAGTTTGATGCGTCAAAGCTTCTGCAAATGTTGAATGACATTTACATGAAAGCTTCTCCCATGCATCCTGAAAATGAAGAAGAGTTTCGAGACTCAATTGATGGGAGTCCCACTCATTTAGGCCCTGACCCAACAGGAGAATTCCCATCTCCTACTACTCCAACAGATCCTCTTTGTGAAAAAATAACAGAAGGTGAAGTAGTTTTGGGAGAAGAAGTGCCAATTGTTCAGATTCCAACAGAAGATTAACAAAATAATGTGAGTGACACCACCGTCAAAAGGGTTCCATTTAATGTTGCATTGTCAACACCACCTTCAGTGCGCAAGTTCTGTGGTGTTGATGTTAATGTTATTAAAACATGGGCTAAATTTAACTTGGAGAAAGAGGTCAAACAGATGCAGGAGAAAAGTAACTCACAGGTAAGTAATGCTGGCTAGTTTCACTCTTTATTACGAATGTGTTTATCAAAATATAACTATAAATATCAATATGTACTTGATTAGAATTTTGTTTTATTATTGGCATATAACTGTAAATATCAATATGTACTTGATTACAATTGTGTTTTATTATTGTCACATAACTGTACATATCAGTATGTACTTGATTACAGATGTGTTTTATTATTGTCATATAATTGTACATATCAATATGTATTTAACTATCATGAATAAAACTCTATGGTTGCAGGATGATTTAGCTGGACTTCAACAAGAAGCAATGAAGAAAGTGGTTGAAGCAATTGACCAGAGTCTTGAAATGATTAAAGGGATGTCGCAGAACCCATATGAACAAGACGTTGAAACCCTGGTCGACAGCTTCGTCGACATGAAAATCCCTTTGTTTACTGAGATGGCTAAGATGGAAGACATCGAAAAGTTCACATTCGAAGAATTTTTGGACTTAGCCATTTCCAACAGGAATGTTTATGATGAAGAATATGCATCTCTCAGCCAAGGCAATGGTAGTGTTTCAATCCATACTCTGTTTGGGATTGACATTCGAAAACATTTTGATAATTTATTTGGAAATGATTTGCGACGTGTAGAAGTTCGACAAGCTACAGCTGAGCCAGAGAAGAATGCGATTCAAGTAACACATGAGAAGGAAAGTGACCAGGAGGTATATCTTCTACTTGTGGTAATTTACCTTTCTTGTCATTGTTTAAAAAAATATGATTCACATATAGTACTTAAAATCTGGATTCAAAGACGCAGGAACATGAAGTTACAACAACCAAAACGTCAAGCGACGTGCCCCTAGCAACCAAACTTGCCACGATGACTGCTGCCAAAGCAAAAGAAAAACCAAAGGTTCTTGCAAAGAAGACAGTCAAACCTAGAGAAGAAGTTAGCAGGCGGGTAACCCATACAAATCCTGGAAAGAAGACAGATCCATTATTTGATAGTGGAAGTATGTTTTCTGAAAAGAAGAAGCCAAAAACTGAGAAGAGAAAAAAGACGATAAAGACAAGAAAAGTCAACAAAGCTCGGAAAGCCAGAAACCAAGAATGAAGTTCATGGATCTTCACAAGTCACCACTCTACGAGAATATGACAGAAGAACAAATATAGATTCTACTTCCGTACTTTGAGAAAGGAAAGAGAATGTAAGTACTTTCTACCCTTCATTTTAATTTTAAATCAAGTAAGTTTTGCAGTACATATCAAAAAAACTTACTTCAATATGTGTTTTTGTTATAAATGTGCAGCTCTGTTGCTTAGAGAGTAGAGAATGGAGGTGGTATCTGCGTCAGCAGGTCTACAATGGAAGATCTAATATTCAACAAGCATTAGAGCAAGATATTCTCAACTATGCTCAATATAAGCTTCAACTGGCGTCTGAAGACGACCAAGCAAATGCTGACGAAGAAAGAAAATACTTTAAGGTGTTGCACCTGGATCCAGCTGCTTGGGTATATGTTGTTTTCTTCTTTTATACTTTTGAACATTGGATATGAAAAAAGTATATATTGATATATAATTTTGTGAAATAACCTATTCAACATTTCCAATTTTCAGTATCATGTCGAAAAGCCAGACTATTTAAAGGGAGAAGAAGTGACTGATGTCATCATGCCAATCTTGAAAATGAGCGATGACATAGAAAAGATCCTTGTACCAATGTGCCACGGCAACAAGCATTGGACCCTGCTGGAATTTGAGTTTGAAATAGAGAAATTCATACATTACAACTCATTTGTGGCATTCAGGGACCATTGCTATGAAAATGCCAAGAAAATGTCTGAATACCTGTTCAACCCTATCAATCAGTTCTTGGATGAGCATAAAAGAAAGATGGTGAGCACCGTATGGTTGACAGACTATGGTTGTCCACAACAAGGGATCTGGCCAGACTGCCTTTTGTATGTCATGCATTTTATAAATAGGAGATCAAAGATTGATCGTCATGGGAAAAGTTTGGGAGACGACGAACAACTGATGAAGAAGATTCAGATGAAAAGAATCAAGTTAGCATGCAGGTTGTTGACAGCCACTCATCCTGAAATCAGTTGGGAACCCTCCTAATGAAAATACATGTTTAACTGCAGAGTAATTCAGATATGTTTGTAGATCTTGGTCTGAGGAGATAAGGTTGTGCATTTTGGTTTTTGCTGGGCAGGGTTTTGTGGATAGTACTTCAGTAACTTTCTTATTGTGTTTACTTATTGAACTTGATTTCTACCTATTCAACTTGGTTTTTAGTTATTATGTTTATATATATATATATATATGATGATCTTTATTAGCATTGTTAGGTTTTTATTTAATTTTAGAGTTATATAGAAAGGCAGCACATATTGGTATGTGCATATGAAGTACATATTGATATGTACTTTGTTCTGAAACTCTGAACCAATAGATTCATAATCTAAAACAGGTACATATTGACATGTACTATGAAGTACATATTGATATGAATTTTAAAAATTACTTTATTTATGTACAATTTTTGTGTTTTTATAACAACTACAAGATTACTAAAATAAAAGAAAAATATATTGGGAATAAAAATCACTAATAACTCTAAAACTAAATAAAAATATATTACTAAAACGAGGGGGCACTGCCCCCTCGACCCCCGTATAGAGTGAATGACATTCAAACAATTGTTCATACATCTTTTAAGATGGATCAAAATATAAGATTTATATCATCAAATTCACATTATGTCATTAAGAACATAATTCAGTTGAACAAGTTCTGAAAAAAGAAACCTAAAAAAATGCGACAAGTATCTTCTAAAAGAATTTAAATCCAAAATGTACTAAAAAAACTGTAATGAGATTAATTCTCACCCATATATTGGTACTGACGGATAACATTGCATGTAGCCTTGTTGTGATGAGCTTTCAATTTACAATTTGAACATGTAACAGGATTTTTGCTCCTTTCCTATGCACTCTTGATGCGGTTCTTTTTTCTTCTTCCTAGAGGAGCCCTAACTACTATTGGTGGCAGAATAGTATCTTCTGCGGTATACTCATCAGGCATGTGGTATATTGAAAAACATAAATAAGAAAAACCTATTATACTTGTGCAGTTTTTGTTGATGTGTGTTACACTAAATATCAATATATACTATGCTAGTTCTAGTTTATGGTTTATATGTACTGCTTAAAAACATTCTCATGTATGATACTACCATAAAAAAAATCAATATGTACTGCTTAAAAAACTTACCTGTCGTGATTAGGAACAGGTCTGATAGTGATTGAATATAGCTGGCGATAACAGCTAACTTTGAAGTATTCGTCGATATAATCAAGGAATTTTCCCCCAGACACAACAATAGCTGCAGTAGCATGCGAGCATGGAAAACCATACACATGCCATCTTCGGCAAGTACAACTCTTTTGTTGTAGATCTACCATATTATTTACGCAGTATATATTGATATTTGCACTACACAAACAAAAAAGAATATAATCTGCACAATACATATTTGATATCTCAGTTCAAAAGAGCATGTTACCTAAAAAAACTAACCTTGGGGAATGAACTTCAAAGACGTGAGCATATGACTGACAACTTTCCATGGACGACCAATTTGAATGTGTAGTTCAAGCAAGGCTTGATACACAGAGGTTAGGAGTTCCAAATCCATCAAAAAACTTTCTTCACGACGTTCAGACATCAACTCCATTACCCGTAGCCTACACGACAAAATAAAATTATAAAACAACAAACATATTATACATATAGTACATATATACTTTTAGTGTTACAAGAAACTTATAAAAAATTGATTGTGTCAGAGAGAGCACAAGGAGGTAACTTCTTCTCGCGGCGAATCCAGTTATTAAAAGACTCGGCAATGCTTGAAGAAGTCTGACCATACCTACAGCCTGGGAATGTTACGGCAGTATTGAGCAACCTAAGGCCTTCCTAGATAAATCATTTCTTGAAGACCTTCTTCATATCTTGCTGGAGAAAATGCATATGTTGATTTTTGGAAACAGTCCATCACTTCTTTATATTTTTCATCAGCCTTACTGATCGGAGTTCTTTTTCAAGTGGAAAAAACAATAGCTATGAAAAGAATCAGCGAAAACTTCAGGAATTGCATTCAACAAACCTTCACCTCGGTCAGTCAAAAAGGTGATGGGACGATGGTCCACAACTTTTTTAAGATTGTCCATAAACCAATGTCAATTATCATTATCTTCGCCAAGAACTAATGCATATGCAAAAGGATAAAAACCTGGAAAACAAATATAAAAGACCATATCAATATGTACTTCATGTCTGCATCTTCAAAATTGTGTTATACCTACAGTGTGTATCAATATGTACTTTATGTATGATGTGTATGATCCTAAATTATATAAAAAACTGATACATATCAAAAATATGTACCATATAAAAAAGTTACCTTGATTGCCGTTAAGACATTCGCAGCCATTAGACCTCCTTTAAACCTCCCCGTAAGAAATGTCACATCACAAAAGATCATTGGACGACAAAGTTTATAACCCTCTCTACAAGCTCCAAAGAAAATAAAAAGTCTGTGGAATCTCTTTGTTGCGTCGTTGAAATCAAAATCAATGTAAGACCCTGGGTTGGTTTCCCGAACAGCAGTGACCCACCAAGCAATATCAGTGTATGATTTTACATCGTCACCAAAAATAATTTCATGCGATAACTCTAGTGCATGATATGCATGGTGATACTTAATGTTGATCCCTCCACCAACTTTAATATAATCCATAATCTCTTGCGGATTTATGAGAGGGTTGTGCTTGACACGCTCATGAACTAAATGATTTACAAGCTTCCTCGAAAACGTTGGACTCCTCAACCTATAACCAGCACCACAAGTATGCCTACCCACGTAATACTTTATCTTAAACACATCCAAAGACCCATTCATGGCAATCACATGAAGCATCTAAGAGCAACAGTCATTGCTGCATCTCACTGTGAATCTCTCAAGGTCATTCTTCAATTTTTTAACCTTATATCCAATCCTCAAACAATATTTCTCACATGCTAAGCGAACAGCTTCAACACCACATGGAAGAGATGGTTTTTATCTTCAAAAAGATTCTCCCAACCATCAGAAAAAAAGAACACTTGCAACCTCTTTAGAATCTTTCAAATAATTTTTCCTAACACTCAAAACCAACTCTGCACTGTTGTCAAGATCAGCACTTCTCAAAGAACTAGATGCACAGGATAACACAACATCAACATGCAACTCAAAGAAATCTGAATTCTTCGTAAAATGTAATGCAGCAAGACCTTGAAGAGAAACATCAGCAAGGACATGGACTTGCAGTCCATTTTCAACATAATTAACAATAATAGTTGATGGAGTCAACCAGCTCCACGCATTACAAATCGTAAACTTCAAATCTTCCAAAGTTGAAGATAACGTAACCAAATATGCAATGTGGTGTTGGTTGTGGTATACATGAGAGTACAAAAAGCTATTTGGATTAGAACCAACACCTGACATGTTGAACCTGAAGAAATGTGATCCAAATAAAATAACACAAACACAAAAACCAAAACATATATTTTAAGATGATAGGAATACTAAATCTACAGTACAACATAATATGTACTATTTTAGAAGTATCACACATATTATAGATTCACACATAACAGACAAACAGTGCAAACAAATATGTACTGATTCAAAAATGGTATACTATAAAACCGGTATATATCGAAAAGTTTAGAAAAACAATACGTATTAATCATTCAAAACATCCAGAAGAAAGAACAAAAATCATGATTTCCTGAAAAAATAAAAGAAAACCAAATAAAACCTATTATCAAACAACATGTAATAAAACTGAATACGACGATCTAATGAACAAAATAAAACGATTACAAAATCAGTTTCAAAGATCAAAAGAAAAACTAAAACACGAACAAAAACGAGATCGATCATGGAATTCAACAAAATGTACATCATAGAAATCATAATCATCGGGATTTCAGTGTAAGAAAACAAACAAAAACATGAAATCAAGTTGATTATCATGATTTCAGTTGAAAAAAACAAAAACAGAACAAAGCATAAACAACAAATATAAGAGCAGGGAAGAAGATTGAAGAAAAATACCTGGAGATTTGAAATCGAAACCTTAAAAAAACACCAACTGAAGCAGAAAGAGAGGAAACAGGATCTGTGAGCTGCCGAATTTTTTTTGGAAGATTTGATTTCCGCTAGATTTATAGTTCGAACAAAAGAGGGGTATATATGGGATATTGAAAATAGAATTTTCATTGTACGTGATTTGGACGCGCGTTTCACAAAATCAGTCAAAAAATAAGTTTTTGAACTAGGGGTTAATCCGGTTTGATAATGGATTAGAAATTAAACGAGTCTTGTATATAGGATTATGTAGTAATTCCTAGTTTGAGTTACCCTCTTTACCCTCCTCAGTACTCATTATCTTGTAGAAGTAGTCGGAAGTTGGAAACTTAGAATTCCCAAAACATCGCCTTTGCCAGCGCGGGAAAGAAAGAATCATCTTCAATGGCGGCAGCAGCATCAATAGCATTATCATCCTTATCCATATCATCAACTTCATCAATTTTCTCAAAATCTAGTCTTAACTGTAGAAACATTAAAAGATTTCCTTTTATTAGATCTGCCATTTCATCATCCTCAACCTCAAAGAAAACTGAATTTAACATTTCTTTTGGTTCTTCTGGAAGTACCACAAAAACCGGAAATCCTAAAGAAGAAAATTCATCAAAAAATCTTGAATCATCGTCAACTCCATCGGTTCCGTTCTTAATTCCTTGGATTGTTCGTGGTGAAGATGGGAAACTTCAAATGCAATCTACTCCTCCTGCTCCATTACTTCATGCTATGGCTACTGCAAATACATCCACTCCTACCAAGAAGAAGAAGAAAGTCACTGCTACTAAAGGTATTTTGACTTCTGTACCTAAACATTCAAAGGCTGCCAGAAGGTTTTATAATGAGAATTTTAGAGATCCTCCTCAACGTATCAGTAAAGTTCTTGCTGCTGCTGGAGGTTAATTTTCCTCCAATTACAACTCAGTAGTTTCTATGACATTTGTTTGAATGATTTGAGCCCTAATTTTGTTCAATTAAAAATTGGGGATTTAATCGACTATATCTTTTGTTAGTGGCATCAAGGCGGAAATGCGAAGAGCTAGTTTTTGATGGCCGTGTGACCGTCAATGGTTCTGTTTGCAATACTCCTCAGGTATATTTTCTTTTAATTGTGTTTTTCTAATACATGAAGCTGAGTTCTATGTATTAAGTATACATATTGGTTGTGTGGTTTGTAGACTAAAGTAGACCTTGCAAAGGATAATATATACGTTAATGGAAACCGGATATCTAAGAAGCTTCCTCCAAAGGTGTATTTAGCTCTTAATAAACCAAAAGGGTTAGTTCTCATTCTTTTCACATAAGACTCAGACTCGTCATACTGTATTTTGTTTTTATTACGCTCGTTCATTTTGAGGTGTTGAATTTTATTTTTGTCTAACATTGCTTAAAAAATTGTAGGTATATCTGTTCTAATGTAGACAAGGAGTTGAAATCTGTCTTTGCATTGCTTGGTGATTATTGGAAGGGTTGGGTATGTCCCAGTTTCAGATATAACTTAGATTTCCGTCCATGTTCATTTAAGATGCATTCTGATTATGAGAATTTTTAAAGCACTATCTTTATTAGTTCTTCTGTTGTACATATACAGACGTGTAACTTAGTTGGTTGCATTTTCAGAGTAAACAAAATACAGGGTTACCAAGGCCTCGGCTATTCACTGTCGGTAGACTTGATGTTGCCACCACTGGGCTGATTATTGTTACTAATGATGGTAATTTCTAGAATACTTGTTGGTGTTCATTAGTTTGTATCATGCAATGGAGCTATTGATGTTATGAAGCTAATACAAAACCTTTATTTTTTCCGATTTTATCAGGGGATTTCGCTCAAAAACTTTCACATCCTTCATCTAACTTAACAAAAGAGTAAGATTGCACCCCTTTCTCTATTCCTCTTCTCATTTAATCGTCTATGCTAGCCAAAAGATTTGGATTCCTTTTTGCACTAGGTTCTTTGATGGATTTTATCGAAACTATTAATGGTGTTACTGCATAGGTCTAAACCAGTCTGTGCTGCTGCATATGTCATATATTTGCTGTCCCCCCTCTACTATAAATAATTGTGTGCTATTTGCATTCAAACTATCCGTTTAGTGTCACTCTAATAGTTTATCCTGGGACCTGATCAATAATATATTATAATTTTAGATACATTGCTGCTGTTGAAGGTGTTGTTAGTAAACGGCAATTAGTAGCCATCAGTGAAGGTACAGTTATCGATGGTGCCAAATGTATACCTGATGCTGTAGAGTTACTACCACAACAGCCAAATGTATCTAGATCTCGGCTTCGAATTGTGGTAAGTCATACTCCGAATTGTGGTAAGTCATACTCGCCAGTATCATTTGACTAGTGTCAGTGTGCATTTCTGCTGAATATGACACTTATTTAATTTTCCTTTTTCATTAAAAACATAATTGAGCTGTTATGTTCCTATAGGTACATGAAGGGAGAAACCATGAAGTCCGGGAACTTGTTAAGAATGCTGGACTTGAGGTATGCTATTTATTAGAAAAGCAGTATTCATGTTTTCTATTTTTATGCAATTTCTTACTTTTGGAACTGATATATGATACTCCCTTCGTTTCTGGAAAAATGTTACTATCACTTTTTCATTTTAGCCTAAAAATAGGTCAATTTTGAAAAAGTGATAGTAACTCTTTTCCTGAAACAGAGGTAGTATTACTGATTGACAAATGATGTTAATTATCTGAGACTACTTATAAATGGTAAACTTTTCTCAGCTAGTAAGCTTATTGGAAAATTAGTTGGTTATACTCATATTTTCAGGCTTAAAATGTACAAACTAAATTCTCGAAACCCATGGTTTTCTTTTTCAGTTATCCCCTTGGAACCTATCTTTTGAAGAAATTACAATTAATATATCAAATCAAGTAACTTCAGTCATTTTGATCTTCAGACAAAGTGAAACATATATATTTATGCCAAGAACTTTACCAGTGATATGTTGTGTATAAGAATTGTTGTGTTGTGTATAAGCGTTACTTATGTTTACGGCTTTACAGTAGATTCTTAAACCGTAATTTTTCCTTGAGGGGCTTTCTTACAATTATCCATGTACACCTTACAATTTCCCATATTCTTTTCCTTCGTCAGATCCACTCTCTGAAGCGTATGCGGATAGGAGGCTATAGACTTCCCTCAGATCTGGGGTAATCCTTCTGTTTTACTTCCATTTTCGGGGAGCTTTTCATTTGGGATTCTTCACTATATGAACAAGTCATGCATCTCCAGTTCACTTAATGCTCCATCCTTAACTAATGTGTTGTTGTTTCAGGCTTGGGAAATACCTCGAATTAAAACAAGGGGACCTCAAATCATTGAGTGGTGGGAGGAGCTAAAGGAAGTTTCGGTTCGATGCCCTTATTGCTGGTATCTACTCGATTGGCCGCAGTTTCACTGCTCTCTTTGGTGGAGATTGTGTAGCTGGTATACGAAAAGGCCCCCTCGCCTTAATAATCTTAGTGTGGTAGGAAGGTTGAATCAGTATTGTTCTCCAATCCATACTTAATTCCAGTTTGTAATCCATGTTTATATATTGTAAATGTCAGGCAAACATGTTTAGCCGAGACGAGAGTCCACCAGAAATTTACAGTGGGATAAAGCTCTTAAGATTTGTATCACATTTTTGTTGGAGAGCTAGGTATTCTACCAATACACAAATTTCTTCATGATATTTCTGCTGTTTGTCAATGAAGACTAATACATCCAGTCATCCACCATCCACTTGCCAAATTCGTATGGTCAACCCACAATCTCTAACATGTGTCTGTCTGTGAGATGCAGGATGTTCCCCTACAGGTGTAGAAAAGCAACACTTGTTGAATTTTGTTTAGTTGTATTGTTTTTGACGTTGCAGTCTCTCGACTATGAAAGCGAGGGTTTTGAGTCTTTTGACTATACAACTCAACCCCATCGATTGAGATAAAAAAGGAAAAAAAGCACTAATTAAAAGACGCGGGAACTGCTCTTCCCTCTTCTTTGAAAACCCTATTTCGTCGTTTATTTGTTTATGTTGTAAAATGCTTTTAATATTAGTCTAAAAGTTTGATCGTGCCGGCATCAACTCTATGGAGTGCCAATGCAGTTCTCTTCTTCTTCTTAATCATTTTCATCTTTCTAATCATCGTTTTTCTTCTCATTTCCTTCCATTCCTAAAAGGGGATTATACAAAGGCAGTTCCGATTCTGCGAAGTATTGAATTTTTCAGGTTTTTTAGAGTTGGGTGGGGAAGGGAGAAAGAGAGATGGCGTCAAATTCTGGCCCCAAATCTCTGAATCGTAGCCAAAACAACGGTAGTAGTAATAATAGTAATAATTCTGACAAACAAGTTATTCATTCAACATCTTCCTCCAAGAACAGCTCTGGGCATCCTCCTGTTCGTTCAAAACCAAATTCTGCTAAGCGCTCTGTAACTCCTAATTCCAGAGCAGCTAACCTGGACAACAATGATGACTCTGGTAAACTTTTCCTTTTTCTTTTTTTTTAATACTGCTTATAGAGAATAACTATTATTAGGTGCTCAAAAATTGTTTGTTTCTCCAAGTATATATAGACATTCAAAATTATAATCTTGTTTTGTAAAAAGCAGAAACTTATGTTTTCATTGCCTTTAAATGCTGAATTGGGCAATATGATAACTACATTTACTAGCACCATTTCCTGACTTGCTCAATATAGCAACTAGATCACTGGCACCATTACCATATCCAACAATTCAAGGCATTTCTGGGATTGTTCTGATTCTGTCTTTGTTCGTTTTGCATCGAAGAAAGGAAGGATTCCAAAGAATTGAACATCATATATGTGCTTAGAACAACTTCAATAAATGGGAAATTATAACCATATTACTCTGAAGGACAAATTCAATAGAATGAGAAATTATAACCATATTACTCTGAAGGTTGTTGGTAATGGTGTTTTCTATAATCTAAAACAGAGCCGGCAAGAGTCCGAGTAGCCGTCAGAGTTCGTCCTAGGGATGCGGAAGATCTCAATTCTGAAGCTGACTATGCTGATTGTGTTGAACTACAACCCGAGGTTTTTTTTATATTTGTAAAGAGTTTTTTGCATTTTTGGTGATGTTGGTACTTGGTTCTTTGTAGTTAGATACAAAAACAAATTTGTTGACAGCATTTTTTTTCTTTTTTTGTTGCCTGCCTGTAGCTCAAGAGGCTGAAACTGAGAAAAAACAATTGGAATGCTGATTCTTATAAATTTGATGAAGTCTTTACTGATAGTGCTTCTCAAAGGCGTGTTTATGAGGTGGTAGCAAAACCTGTGGTGGAGGTAAGTGATAACTATGGATTGTTCCACATAATTTAGTTGGTTTCACTTATGTTAATGTTTCGTAACTAAATAGACTACTACCTTAAAAATGGGAACCTGAATTACATTTTGATATGCTTTTGCAGAGTGTGATAAATGGGTATAACGGGACCATAATGGCATACGGTCAAACAGGTACTGGTAAAACATATACGATGGGTCGACTGGGTAAACATGATCCATCTGAGCGTGGTATTATGGTTAGATCCCTGGAGGATATACTTGCCAACACTTCTCCTACCCTTGATACCGTGGAAATCTCTTATTTGCAGGTACTACAATTTGTTTTATTATCATTGGACATTAGAGTTTGATTCAGATGTATCATAACTGAATAACTTAGAACAGGGAATAAAAACTACTTGAAAGAAGGCCTTTTCTTTGTCTCTTATTCCTCACTAGTAATATGTAATCCTGGCACCAAGAGAGTACATATTGGTAACGAGCATGCATAATTCTTGATAATCTGAGTGAGTAAAAATGTTATACCATGCAGGTAAATGTTGTTGCCTGATGATATAAATAAATTCTCTTGCTTGTTTCAACCTGCTTATGGTCCAATTCAGAAAACATCGACCCAGTATTGCAATCTGTTTTGCCTTTGGTCCTCTAATTCTCATTATAACTATGTTTGTGACTCTAGTTGTATTTAGAATCTATACAAGATTTGTTAGCACCAGAAAAGAACAACATTCCTATTGCCGAGGACCCCAAGACTGGCGAAGTGTCCTTACCCGGTGCTGCGGTAGTGAAAATTAGGGATCTTGATCAATTTTTGCAGCTGGTACAAATTGGCGAGTCGAACCGCCATGCGGCAAATACAAAGATGAATACAGAATCTTCACGTAGTCATGCAATTCTTATGGTAAGCACCATATAGATGTATGGTAGTCATGATCTTTCTTTCTCTTCCTGTCTAAGCTCTTTCTTTTTGACTTTTTAATTTTCATCTGTAGGTTTATATACAAAGATCGTCCCTAGGAAAAGCGGATAATGATTCTCCTCAAGATAGGGACTCCAAAAGAAATACGGGCAATACCATGAATACTCTTCATAAAAGCAAGCTGCTGATTGTGGATCTTGCAGGATCCGAGAGAATAGCCAAATCTGGTACGTTTTCAAATTCAACTTCAGTTTCAGTGTAGTGACTTCCCACTGGTTTTACTGCTCTAAATTCGTCAGCTAGAAGCTCTCAGGCAACAAGTTTCATAGTGTATGCTTGCACTGCGTAGCCATTGTTTGTGTTGCCCATCATGGTTGTGAAATGGGTATTCTAGGAATTTAAAAGCTATCACAGAGAATGGGATTACCAAGAGACTCGCGTTTATCTTTTAATTGCTAGGAAGCATTAAGCTCCATATTTTACCAATTAGCATCTTCTCAGTTCATTATATTCTCATTTTGCAGGAGCTGAAGGTCACATGCTTGAAGAGACTAAGTTCATTAATCTTTCTCTCACTTCTCTGGGAAAGTGCATCAATGCGTTAGCTGAGAATAGTTCCCATATACCTACAAGAGATTCTAAGCTTACAAGAATGCTTCGTGATTCATTTGGAGGTTGTAGAAAACATAGAAGGATTCATAATAATATGCAATGCTTATAGGAAACGTGCCATTATAATATACTTTTTTCTGTTTGTTACTTTCTAGCAAACTCACCACCAAAAGTTTTGGCCCAGTTTACATCATCTCTTTCTTATGGAAGCCTACCAGCTTCTAAACACTTACTGGTGTTTTCTGCCTGATAAAGTATTGGTCACCAATCATCCAAATATCATAGCATGCTACTGCAGCTAAGATCATAAGCAAGAAGTTTCAAACATATAACTTGAGCTTTCTTTACTGAAGTTTTTTTCTTCTGAAGCAATGCCCTTGGAAATTCTCACACGTCAACTAATGTTACTATGCCATTCTCTTTCAAGTTAACGCACTAATAGAAACTTGTCATTCAACCTCTTATCAAACAGGATCTGCTAGGACATCACTTATAATAACAATAGGACCATCAGCACGTCATCATGCGGAAACCTCTAGCACGATTATGTTTGGACAGCGGGTATGTACCATCTAACTTAAGTACTCTGATACGGACTAGGAGAAATCATAATAAACTTTTAGAAGATTTCATGTGGTGTAAGTGTAGGCAGGACTGCTTGGGGAATTGTTAGTTGACTGTATTGATCCTTAATAGCAAGCCAATGTTACACCTCTTTTTCCCCACCAATACATACAGTAACACCGTCAAAAGTTTATCCATCGTATTGTCAGGTGTAAAGTTATTTTGAGTCACTCTCAACCGTCTTTGGCGAACGCAACTAAAATGTCCTATTTTATTGAAAAGTTTTTTGAGGATAGATATTTTGTCGAATAATGCCATCCCTTATTTCTTAGTTTCTGTTTTGTGCAGGCTATGAAAGTGGTGAACATGTTGAAGCTCAAGGAAGAATTTGATTACGAAAGTCTATGTAGGAAACTGGAGAATCAGGTCGACTATCTTATTGCAGAAAATGAGAGACAACAAAAAATGAGAGAAGATGACAAGGAGGAGATGGAAAAGAAGCTAGTAGAGTATAGGAACTCCTTTGCTGAAGTAGAGAATAGCTTAGATGCACGATCTCAGGTAAATTTTCTTGGATATGCGTAGCTAGTCCTTTCGGCTATTGCAGTAGATATTTAAATTTGTTTAGGTTTGTACAAGTGTATCAATGATTGTAATGTTTCATGACCCACTAGCCCTGTACTACATGCATTTCCTGATTACTTTGTTACTTGCCTGCAGTTGTTTGAAAATGAAAATAATCTTCTGGTATCAGAAAATCAGAGACTTTTGGATGAATTGAAGCTTCAGAAAGATCGTAATGATGTGATGCATGACCAAGTTGCACGCCTGGAAATGAGTTTAAAACAAAGCAAGGTATCTCTCTTTTCCGACAACTAGGTCCTTAAATTCTTATTTCGTTGTAACTACATGGTTAACATTCTTGTCCTTGTAACTTCTTCCAGTAGTTTACAAAAAAATGTTGTTCTTCAGGGTTTCCTTATGTTTCTAAATTGTTTTCTCACCACCATGAGTTCAAGCTCTGAAGCTACGTTTATTGTGTTTTCTTTTTTTTGTGTGGGTGTTGGTAGCAAAATCAGCTTGAAGGCTCTTCTTATCAGAAGATGCTTGCTGACTCTACTCAAATGTATGAGAAGAAAATAGCAGAGCTGATGGAGCAAATTGAAAATGAGCACTCCCAGATTGAAAGGGCACAAGATCAATTAGCCAAAGTCAAACAAATGCTAACTGATCATCAAAAGTCTAAAGAGGTTAATTTCATGTTTTGTATTTTTTGTGTTTGTTTCACTGAAGTTTGAATCTTAACCAATTTTTAACATCTGAATCCAAATTCCACTTCTCTTTAGCTTCAGGGAGAACAAGAGATTGATGATCTCAAGGATAAGTTGCAGAAAATGTGTCAGGTGCATGACAAAACTGTAAATGATTTCCAATCCTTGAAAACAGAAAATGTGGAGCTATTATCGGAGAAGGTACAGTGACATGGGATCACTTGTTTTTTTTAGAATTTTCAGTTGATGGACAAAACTAGATGATTATCTTGACCTAGTGGTTAATTGTTGTGTTTTGCACAAAGTTCTGTATTGACACCAAAGTTTCATATTCAGGCAATGTTAAGTGAAGACCTTCAAAAACTGAATCAAAAGTTATCAGTTGAAGAGAAGCAAAGAAAGCACATGGAAGATGAATTTTACAAACTAAAAAAGATGGTAGCTGATAGGGGCAATGACAATGAGGTAGGTGGTTTAGTTGCGTGATTTAGTATGACATTCTTGGAATGTGCATTTCAAGTCTTCAATGGTTTTACACTCTCCAGGATAAAAGTTCGATTACGAAAGAAATTAATGGGAAAGTAAATCCAGGATTTGGAGACTCATTGAGTTTGAGCAGGTCATTCCAACAAAGAGAAGCAATACCAAGGGTTTCAAAGATATTTGAGGAAGGTCAGATGAATATGAACTTGAAATTTACAAAAAGAATAATTATGTTAATGCAACTTCTCGAATGATCCTGATTACGAATTTGTTTCGACAATAACATATACAGTTGGTCTTGAAAAGACAATAGCGATGTTACAATCTCAGGACTTGGACGTCCAAATCCATGCTGTCAAAGCAGTTGCAAACCTTGCTGCTGAAGGTACAAAATCATTAATGTCAGTGATTTTTCATAAGACCATTAGGGTAGTCAGGGTGGTCAGTGTTGGTCTTCTGGCAATTGAATAATTTCAACAATCAACATATGCGATAATTATGCCCTTATTTGCAGATTCAAATCAGGAGAAGATTGTGGAGGAGGGGGGCCTAGATGCTCTTCTCATGCTTTTAGGATCGTCAGAAAATACGACAATTCATCGAGTTGCTTCTGGTGCTATCGCCAACTTGGCCATGAGTGGTACACCTTCGAGCACCTATATACGTGTATCAAGGCATCAATGTTTTTTTTTCCAGAAACTAAAACTTTCTCTCAACTAATTTTCAGAAAAGAATCAAGGTCTAATAATGAGCAAAGGAGGTGCTCATTTATTGGCAAATATAGCATCCAAGACAGATGATGCACAAACACTTCGAATGGTTGCTGGAGCAATCGCAAATCTATGTGGAAACCGTAAGCTGAACATAGATCCTGCTTTTCCTACACTGCTAATATGTTTTTACATACCTTCTAAATTGGAACCTGTTAACTGACAACAAAAAGGAGGTAGAAACGTGTAGGCATGGGCTTCTTTATGCAACTGTTTTCCCAAGTTCTCATTTGAATCTTTTAACCTTCAAACTAGTGTTTCCAAGGATTGGCAGGATTACATTCTAATGCACAGTTTGTTCCCTCACAGAGAAATTACATGCTCCGCTGAAAGAAGATGGTGCTATTAAGGCACTCTTGGGAATGGGTGGATCAGGGAATAGCGATGTCATAGCACAGATTGCTAGAGGAATGGCGAACTTCGCAAAATGTGAATCTCGAGGAACAGTTCAAGGTTTGCCCTGTTACCTCTCCCTTAAGGGAAATATAATGTTATAATCTGTGTTTCTTTTACAGCCATTCAAAAAACTTATATAAGCTATACTCCGCTGCAGGATATAGAAAGGGCCGTTCTCTTCTTTTTGAGGATGGTGCACTTGCATGGTTGATTGATAACTGTGCTATAAATTCATCCTCGACACGACGGCATATTGAACTTGCTCTTTGCCACCTAGCTCAAAATGGTAATCTAACTTCATGTTATTTTCTTACCTTGTCTCTTATTATTCTGAAACTTAGTTTACACTACCTATCGTTTTTTTATTGGTAAAGACTTTACTTAGGAAAGAAATAGCAAATGTTGATAATTTACATGACTTGTACTTTTCTGGCAGATGACAATGCACCAGATTTCGTATCTAGTGGCTCAGTGAAAGAATTAGTGCGAATATCATCTGAATCCACGCGAGAAGATATCCGAAATTTAGCGAAGAAGACTCTAAAATTAAACCCAATGTTTCAATCTGAGATGGTATGCTAACATCTTTCGAGAAACCATTTTAACAAACATACAGCCAAATCCAACAAAATGAATTCCCATGTATAGAATTGGTCATAGATCTGTGGATTCATAAAGTTACTATTAGTTTATCACTATATGACCGTAATTTCCATGGTTGCTAATAGGGGTGCTAATTTATTGGGAAGGATACGAAAATCCATATGAAATAGAACATCTTCCAGTAAACTAGTACCCGTTAACAGGGTTGATAATTTCCCCCCTCCATATTTCACTTTTTAACATCCGAACAACTACTAACCCAACTTTTAGTTGGTGTATGAAGTCAATGAAGGATATAGTCATCCTTGCAACAGAAACTTTTTTTTGGTCGGTTGCAACCGAAACTTCTATCATGTCTCACGCTAGGAAAAATAATTCCATTCCAAATCAACTTCTCACATATCTAATCTATTCAAACGGGGTAACTAAATTTCGCCGGATGAGGTTTACCATTTTAATGGATTCAGCGGTGAGAATTGTTTAGTTTTATATGGATTTAATAACTCCAATGAAATTTGGCTTTAATGTCTAATAACTGCTGCTTTGTCTAATGGTAAACTATGTTGCGACGGTCTTCACATTACTGGCTTTTTCTCATTTTTATAATAAAATTTGGTATAAAAAACTAAGGTGAACAAACTTATCATACAAAAAACACTCTTATATTATGTTTTTTAGATAAAAACCATTTTAATTAAAAATGAAATAAAAACCCAATTTCTCTTAATAATGATTAAATTTAGATTTTAGTTATTTTCAATATACCTGAGATACCCTTCCATATATACCCTAGGTATTTTAATTTTCTTCTTCTTCTTCTTCTCCCGACCACCATCACCAACAACAATAATACTTTCTCTGCCACCATCACCAGCAGTGAGAGTACCTTCTCCGCCACAATAACACCTTCGTATCCTTCACCAACACCTCTCTTCTTCTTCTTCTCCTCCCCACCACCATCACCAGTAGCAACAATACCTCCTCCGCCACCATCATCAGCAGCAACAGTACCTCCTCCGCCACAACAACACCTTCGTATCCTTCACCAACAACACCTCCTCCTTCCCCATCGCTTCCTCCTCGTTATTGTTTCTCCTCCACCAATATATGTCCAAATCCACCACCAACAACACCTATTCTTCCTCCTTCTATCCTCTACAAACATCTCCAACACCTCCAGATCATCATCGCCGAAAATCATCAAACAAAATATAATGATACATCATCATAGTCGAAATTAGGGCTTTTTGTTGGTGAAACGTCAGAAAAATGATGAAACTGAATTTGGTTTCATCGTTTTTATAGTTTATCACATGCTTCAGGTTTTTTTTTCATCTCTGATATGATGGAACCTTTTTTGGTTTCATCGTTTTTTTTTCATCTGTAATTTTATTTGAACGAAGAAAATGATGGAACCTTTTTTGGTTCCATCGTTTTTTTTTCATCTGAAATTTTATTGAACCAAAAAAAATGATGGAACCTTTTTTGGTTCCATCATTTTTTTTCATCTGGAATTTTATTGAACGAAGAAAATGATCAAGAAAATGATGGAACCTTTTTTGGTTCCATTGTTTTTTTTCATCTGGAATTTTACTGAACCAAAAAAAATGATGGAACCTTTTTTTGTTCCATCATTTTTTTTATCTGGAATTTTATTGAACGAAGAAAATTATCAAGAAAATGATGGAACCTTTTTTGATTCCATCGTTTTTTTCATCTGGAATTTTACTGAACCAAAAAAAATGATGGAACCTTTTTTGGTTCCATCGTTTTTTTTCATCTGTAATTTTATTTGAACGAAAAAAATGATGGAACCTTTTTTGGTTCCATCGTTTTTTTTCCATTTGGAATTTTATTGAACGAAGAAAATGATCAAGAAAATGATGGAACTTTTTTATCAAATGCGATCTCTTAAACATACAAACTGAGATGTTTTAAAAACATTCGAATTTAAGTCCAATTTGAACCCTAACTCAAACCCTGTACTTCTTTCCTTCTTGCTCAACTCAACAACCTCTTTCCATTGAAACAACACCAGACCCGTTACCAAGTGTACATCCAACGCAAACCCAAATCTTCAATCCATTCAAACTCCTAACTTCCATGATTCAGTCCCCGACAGTGCAATGAATAAAACCCAACTCAGATTCAACTTCAATTCTCTCATCAAGTAATTAATAAGTTAACAAGTATTCTTAAACAAAAACTAGAATCATTACACAAATGATGCAACGAGCACTCATACGGTTCTATTTTTTTCCCTGTTAAAGCAGAAGTAAACCATAAGCACCAACAATGAAAATGATGAAACCAATTTCGGTTCCATTTAAATAGTCATTAATTGAAAAACACCAACAGAGTTGGTTTCAAGCATACAGTAAAAATGATGAAACCAATTTCGATTTCATTAAAATAGACATTAAGTGAAAAACACCAACAAAGTTTGTTTTCAAGCACCAACAGTGAAAATGATGAAACCAAAACTGAACATAATTGAATCATGAATAAATAAGGGTGAAATCAAATGGAATTGAAGCTTTCTATCTTTGAACCTAAGTATGAAAGATTGATTAGAAACAGATGAAACCTAAACCTAACAGATGATGAAACCATTTTTGATTTTGATCTGTGATTTTGTTTTGATTTTAGGTTGAAATTGTTACTGATGATGATAAACAACAGTTTCGTCAATATTTTGAAATTGTTTTGATTCTGATTCTAGTTGTAGATGATGCAGATGAGGATGATGAAGATGAAGACGAGGATGATGAAGATGAAGACGAGGATGATGAAGTTACTGATGATAAAGATGAAGACGAGGATGATGAAGTTAATGATGATGAAGATGAAGACGAGGATGATGAAGCTACTGATGATGAGATGAAGACGAGGAAAACATTCTGTAAGGTGAAGGGGAAAAAAATTATGTTAGCTTTGAATGAGATGGAAGGGTTTTTAAGGAAGGGTATTCTGGACAGTTGGGTTTTAATGGGTTTTTTGTGTCAAATTTCTTTTGTTGAATTTTTTGTAGTTGGATAGTGACCCCTCTGGGCTTATAACTCACGACCTGTTATTATAATTTAAATACTCAAGTCTCTAGAAAATCGTCAATGTTTAGATACCAAAACATATCTCGAGTTATTGTGTAAGGTTGCTTCGTTAATTAGGTTTTAGAATCATCAGTTCAAAATTAATCATTATCAGTGGTTCTAAAAATCGAATACCGAAGAATCCGGAAAGGTGAACTTAAGATGAATCCAAATCACGGCATTCTCTGCGATACATAAGTATTTTTAAATCTGAACTATACGTATCTTAATTGATTTGGCTAAGACTTTAGAAATTGGAGGAACCGAATTACTCATATAATTGTAGGCTTAAAAAGAATGGGCTTACTATATATGAGACTTAGTGGTCCAAGTCCGGCAAGCAAAAGTATTCCCAAGAACTAGGGTTTCGGAAAAAAAAATCGAATTACCCTAGGTTTCGAAACCAAAGTTAATTTGGTTCTAAAACTGCCTTGGTTCCGAAACTAAAGTTACAAAACTGGGTATAGAAAGAAAAATTGTTGCATAAAGCTGTTTGGTTCAAAAGTCTTTCTTCTTTTAGTTTCGAAACTTAACCGGAAACATGCATGATTTTAAAAGCTTGTATCTTTGGTATGATTCTGGATATTGTCTATTGTTTTGACCTTGACCTAAGCTTATTTCATGCATGGTTGTGTTAGTGCAGCCAGTGCATACTTGGGGAAGAAGTTAGGGTTTGCTTGCTAAGACAAGAATACTTAGAAAATCTATTCCTGGAAGGTATGGTTACTCAATCGAGATCCAAGATTAGCGTTATGTATGGAATATGACAGGACTTGGAGACCTAGTAACCCTCATGGCTCCTGCCTATACAAAGAGAACTTCTGAAAGCTTAGAGTTTCGCACCTGGTAGTTGAATTTTCAATACCTTTATCAAAAATCAGGTGACTTTAGTACTCTAAGAGAGGATCAAACATGTAGTTTATCTTGAGTAGCGAATGCCAATCCTAAGACCACGTGCCGTTCGGTGAAGGATTGTTATCAAGCTTCGTGTATTTACTTTGGAACCTCGTGAGTCTTATTGAATTATTAAGTCAATGCCTTTATCAAGGTTAGATCTTATGTGTACTCATTAATGAATAAGCTATAATACTGGTATCGAACATAAGAGCATTGATTTAAATTGCATAGAATATTGAATCAAACTGTCCTTAAGGTAATTCCATTCAACTGGTGAAACCTAAAGGTTTGGATCATGGTTGGGAGAATTTGTACGCTTGGATCCCAGAAGCATTCTGATAGGGCGATAGGTGATACACTCGGAGCCAGGGTAGTTTTAAGTCTTCTCGACCGATTGGGGAGCATCGCATATCCACAAATTGACATGTATTGTAAGGTGATTCAATTGGGTTGCCTTGCACTACAATGTAGGCACATGGGTACTGCTGGAACGAGGTAACTGGATACGATTCATCGGGTTGCAATAGGTTGATAAAACACTCAATTGTAATTGTTTCTCTAATGATTTTCTATTCTGGACTAGGTCCTATGGTTTTTATACTGGTTGATAGTTTTCCTCGTTAATAAAATTTGTGCGTGCGTTTGCTTTATATATATATATACATTATATTGTTTTATCTTTATATTTTAAAATAAAAAATAGTAGTGACTTTTTATATTGATCTTCTTTTTCTCCATCATATATCGTGGCATCTTACGGTTTTTCAACCTGTATTAGGAAGGCAAAAATCGAACATTTTTTGCTTGTAATAATCCAACCTATATACACGAGTTCAAATGTTCTACTACCGAACTCAATCAACATACCTCCCAGATTTCCTGTAAGACTGCGATATGATCGTTCATTCAATCCCATGACTTTACCGTTTGGGTTTAAGTAATTAACGGAAATGAACACCTAAAAATCCTTAAGACCATCTCACAACTAATTTTAGGTTAAAATAGGTGGGATGATTCGACAAGAAGGAGGTTTTGCTAGCTAAGCGGAACTCAGATGGATTAAATGTTATTACCAATGGTATAAGAAGATACATTCAACATCATGTATCCACAAGTGAGATATATAACGAGGCTTGGGATATTCTTAAGAATTTATTTAAAGGGAATACCTCTAAAAAAGATATTAGGCTCGAATCCTTAGCTAATGATTTGGAAAAACTTTGTTTGAGTGATGAAGACACTACTTTAATATATTTTAGATTGTGAATGTCTCACATTCATTAGGAAAAATAATTTTGAAGAAGGATATTGTGGGTATAATTCCCAGGTCTGTACTGCCAAGATACAGAGTCAACGAAGCATGTCATCACGAAAAAAAATGACATTTCACATTATCGAGAAGTTCTTTTGTTAGTAAATTAAAGATCTTTTACCACGAGCACATATACGATAAAGACTAAGATATAACCTTAAATTAATTGCATAAAAAAAGACTGGTTCACAAGCAAAAAAACCAAGTATTTCAAAGACTGATCGGAGTCGTGGGAATATTGAGAATCAATACGAGTAAGAACAAAATTTAGCAATGCCCCTTATAAAAAAAAAAGGGGTACTCAGTACACCACCAATTTTTTTCGTTCGTGAATCTATATGAAAATTCTTTGTACAATCATACAATCAGATCTTAATTCCACAAGATCATTATTCAAAATTATATAAACAATGAATCCTTTGGATGATCTAAAAGTCAAGATTTAAATCCACAAGATCAACCTAGAATGATTTTGAAACTTCAAGATCTGAATTCAATAAGACAAAGTGTTATATGATCTATATTTGAAGAGTCGAGTTCAACAAGAACAAGTCTTGTGGGATCTTTAGTAACGAGTAAATCTAACTAGGTTGATTAATGTACTTCCATGTGATATTTCAATTATATGATAAACAATATAATACGGAAAGGAAATAACATAAGACAACCAAAATTTTGTTAATGAGAAAAACTTTTATGTATCAAAAAAACCCCGAGAACTCGTCTAGTATGAATCCACATTGTATGTATCCTCTATAGACACTATGCCACTATCATACTTCGGACTGGAATGTAGTTGAGACCGAGTATACCCTCCAAGATATTCATCTACAGTTGTGCCCCTACGTCATTTGGATCTTGCAAGACCCTACACATTTGATTCCCTGGATCACGTATTTTATAGGTCTAGGATTTGCTCCAAATTCCTTCGTAAATACTAGTGCTACCATGCCTCCAATATGAAACCTATTTGATTTTCTTCAGATATTATAATTAAGGTAATAGAAATCTATGCTTCGAGGGAACTCCAAGGTAAAAGAGTTATCAAAGAAATCCTCAACAATTAGGGTTTAATATCTTCAAAAATTGTATCTACCTAATTGATTATACCTCGCAAGATTTGTCTAAGTACAAACTTAGATCATAATCTTATGGAACTAAAAAGGTCAGAGACGAAGAACTATGATATAGGGTCTAAGTACAGAACTATAGGGTCATTATAGTGTTTATAAATCTTATTTTTTCCTCAATTTTATAGTTTTTGAATGACCCTATATCATAAGAAAATGACCTTAGAATATACAAGAACTATGATGATCAAGAAAAGATACCAGATATCACAGATCTATTAGGTAAAAGATAGTATGATAGGTGTTTCACGAATCCCAAATGAAAACTTGAATTTGTAACCTAATTATGTTTTTCGAGAAAGCCTAGATTTATGGAGGACTACTCTTTGCAGCAACAAAGCTGCATAGCGTGTAGAGACTGAAAATCCTTGTTACAGATAATCCTCTATTTCTAATGATGATTAAGGCTAGGGTACGTAAAGTTCGAGCAATTGTTACTTGCATTCCAAAGTAAGTTTGTGAACCAGTCTCCATGTCACAAGTTACTTTGATCCCAAGTAATCTCAATACTCCTTAGAATAGTTTGCACTCTGGTCCCAAGTAATCTTGTTTTCATAGTTGTAACATTCTAACAAAAGAGTTCTTTCCTTTGATAGAAGCTTCAGGATTGTTAATTACTAAGTACATTCCGAAGAAAGATACTTTTAAAGTTTAATTAGCTTTTACTCAATTAGAAAAATAATTAACTTACTTACAATAGCATAGTACCAAGAATGGAAACCATTAAGCGTACGAGAAGTTTCCATGTAATACAATGAAGAATAGTGCACAAACGTATTTTTCAATAAGGACTGTGCTCAAAAGTTCAAGAGCTAACTAATATGGTCCATGAATCAATCAAGCAAGTTATGATTCAGTAGCATCCAATTTCCATATAATATGCGTTTTGGAGTCAACATAAGACTCTCAAAATTATACAGTTCGCGAACTGTAAAAAGTGGCTCACGAACTCAAGTAAAAATTGGTAGCCAACAGAAAACCAACTCAAGTAATAATTGGTAGTCAACAAAAAAAACTCCTCAAATTGCACGAACTTTCAAAAGTGGTTCGCGAACTCATGATCGACTCCCTTGAAATATTTTTTTCAAACTCATAGTTCGCAAACTCATGACCGAACTTTCAAAAGTGGTTCGCGAGCTCATGATTGCTCAACCAATTGCTTCAGATATGTTGAGCAATCCTATCCTTTAAGATATTTTTTCAAGGTTAATTAATTAGGTCCATGAACTTCAACAACCATCTTATAGAAATTGGTGAATCTATTGGTATTTGGAGGTTAATTATTCATCAGAAATTTCACCAAAAGCTGAGTTGTTAGCAGAATCATTCAAAAGGTGGGAAATTAATTTTAATCAAGAATACTTTAGCCAGTCTTCTTACTTACTATCTTTCTTTGTTTCAACTGCCTGGTTCTGTGGAAAAACAAATAAAAAAGATTATGAAGCATTTTATTTAGGGTTCTACCACTTCTGTGCACATAAAAAAGTTGGGTTGGATGGAAGAAATTTTGTTTACCTAAAGAGAAGGGTGAATTGGCATCAGAAAATTGAGATTAATGAACAAAGTCATCCATGTACAATGGATTTCAAGATATGGTACTTAATGAAAATCTCTCTGGAGAACTATCATCAGTCAAAAATATAGAGGTAACTGAAATGTTTTCTCCCTAGCAATTTTAATAGGCCTAAAATTTTGGAGGTAACTCAAATGTTTTTCCCTAACAATTTTACTAAGCCTATTGGTGTGGATCTTTGGGTCGGTACACTCAAGAGTAAATATAAATATTGGTTGAAGGTGATTTTGTTGTGCAGTTAAGAGGAGGTGATAAAGTCTTGTTTTGGAGAGACATATGGCCTCAAAACCAAAACTTTAGCTACCCTATTTACATCTCTTTTCAAGTTCTCTAAAAATAAAGATGTTTTCATTCAAGATTTGGTTTTCATCTCAGGCATTCATCATGCTTAGATTTTTAATTTTATTAGAAACCGAGGTAGAATGAAGTGGGGGAGATTACTCAATTGTTAAACATTCTTCAAAAGCCAAACATCATTGTAGATGCATGAGAGCAAAGGAGTTGGGTTAATGGTGATTTTTTCATGGGTAATTGCTAAAAGGATATATAAAATGAAGGCTTGTTACTCTTTCCTCATAAGATTTTTTGGAATCACAGAATTTCACAGGAAGTGGTATTCTTATATTCCGGACTTTGTGCTACAATAGGGCTCCTACCATGGATACCATGAGTCGAATCCCGATTTATATCTTCATTATAATGAAACTAATAAAATGTGGAACTATTTATTGGAAAGTTTTGAGCTCCGCTGAGTGTTTCAGAAGAGTGTCAGGAATAATCTTTGGGAATGGAAACACAGGAAAGACAGTTTATTGAGGAGAAAATTTAGCACATTCTTTCTCTTTATAGTTTGGAAAGAAATAAAAGACACTTTCGTGGGATTTACATGTAGACTTTATTTCTCATTGCTGATTTAAAGTGTCTTCTTTACAACTGACGTATTAATTCGAAGATTTTTGAAGGGATCTCCTTATCTATGGTTTTTAGTAACTGGAATGTTATTATGGGTATTATATAAGTTTCTCATCGATTGTGATTTTTTTTTTCTTTCTTTCTTCTTGTAATCTTTATGGAATGTATATTTGTTATGGACAAACTATTTTTAGTGAATTTTTTTCTTCCTATATAAAAATGATAATAATTATAAAAGGCCAAATTATCCTTTTAACTATTAAGCACTGCAATAAATCATCATAATTCAAAATTTCAAATGAGATTCAAAAATAAGAATCAAAAAGAGGCATTGTATTGATGATGTTTTTGATTCCGTTCTCGCAACCCTCCAAATTAAGCTCTCACATAATCTATTCATCTTTTTGTGTGTTTGAATAAATGTATGAATGACCCAGAGGTCCCAGGCCAAGAAATATCCAAGAAATTTTCCCCATGTTGATTTTCTTGTGTGGCGGTGGGAACCACATCTTTTGACATTTTGAACTCCCACTACTAGTACTAGAAAAGACATTCTTGTAGAAAAACTTTTTTCTTCTCCACCTTTATCAATTTATATCATTTTGTCTTTTTCTCCTTGTAATTTGAACTTATACTTTTTATCATTTCTATTCTATGGAAACTTGCTAATCTAAATTTTCTTATTAAACAAGATATAAAAAGGTGTGGTATAATCATCACGAGCCTTATTATTGTTAGATTTCTTCCATCATAGTACAGAGAGGTGTGAGAGAGAGACATAGAAACACTTAAAATAAAATTTACATTGATATTTCTCTGTTTATTTTCATTAACATAAAACAATGCCTTTATATAGGCTTTAGTTACCCAGAAACCCTAAAATAATAAACTCACTAAACATAAAACTTCTACTTTGTAGGAATTACTTCCTACTACTACTCACATAAATAAAACACGTTTTATTTCCTAAATACTAGGATTCAAACATCAAATACCAAATCAAATAACAAACTAACCAATCATGCTAATTAATATTGAACGTTGTTGACACATTCAAATTCCAACAGCCTCCCTGAATGTGTCAACCATTAAATCTTCTTCCATCATCATCATCATAACACCATCATCATCATCATCATACCATCATCATCATCATCTTCGTAAAGATCATCATCGTCACGATCATCATCATTATTAGCAGATCAGCATCCCACATTATAATCTTCATCAATTTTCTTTATAACAATTTTTCCATCATAAAAATCATTTTTTTACACCTAAAAATTTCTTCATCACATTTTTTTTTCTCACCAAATAAATTAAAACAAAAACATTTTTCTTGTAACTCTCCCTCAACTCAACTCTCTGCCCTAGCTCTGAAACCATGTTAGATTTCCTCCATAATAGTACAGAGAGGAGTGAGAGAGAGACATTGAAACACTTAAAATAAAATCTACATTGATATTTCTCTGTTTATTTTCATTAACATAAAACAATGCCTTTATATAGGCTTTAGTTACCCAGAAACCTTAAATAAATAAACCCACTAAACATAAAACTCCTACTTTGTAGGAATTACTTTCTACTACTACTCACATAAATAAAACAGTTTTATTTCCTAAATACTAGGATTAATATCAAATACCAAATCAAATAATAAACTAGCCAATCATGCTGTCCTCGCAAATTCAGGCCATTACTCTCTTAGCCGTTGATATAATTCCCGTTAGCAAATGATCTTCTCCATTAATTGCATCTTTTGCATAAATCCATTAGTAATTTTTTTTTTTAATCCTACTACTTTTCAAGTGGGGATGATTAGTTTTACCACTACTACGGTAACTTGATTAAAGAATTATTGTTTGGATAGCAGCCGCTTCTGTCAATGTCGATGTCAATGTCAATGTCGTATTATTAACCTCGCGGCATTATACTAACGGTTGGATGAAATGTCTTACACCCACAATTATATGATTTAAGTATGCATTTGATCAAATAATTAACAGATTAAAACATTTGTCTAATTGTGAAGACTTTAGGTGGATAAATATATTAGTTAATGCTAATGGTCACATATCTTTTTGAAGTTCAGTTTCCCCCACATAATCCAATACACGAGTCCCACCACAAGCTTGACCAAGTTCATCAACTTAAAAAAATTAAAAAATTTAAAGAAAAAGTGGAGTACTACAAAATTGGGTATTGACTCTTGAATCTTGATTGATGGTTAGCTTTGTTAAATAATGGGTGAATGCGATGAAAAATGTACAAAAACACACACATCAAATCATTTTTCCAAAAAGATATATATGCAAATAAAAGAAAGCATTACTTTACCCATGTAAGATAGTTGAAGTACTACTGTCAAAACTAAAAAAAGTTGTTCATCTATCTATCAAAACACACACAATATAATCCCTAGAAAAGAAAGAAAAAAAAATCTAAACGTCCTATCTGAATCTTACTAACTTCATGAGGCCATACTCATACAACGAAATCCAATCCTTTGATTTTTACTTACACAGTCAGTCAGTAGGAAATATGTTGTTTAATAATACATCATAAATTTTTCTTGTGCATCGGCCATGAAGAAGTTGTTACACCCACTATTATGATTAGGGTTACTGCTAACAAGTTCTTTAATGTCCTCAAGAGTGTATTGTTGTTGTTGATGATTTTGATGGTCAGACCACAACCCATTTTGCCTTTCATCCCATTGATCATAACTAAGACTACTTACACCACCACTAGGAGTAGGAATTGATGAGGATTTGTGGACTCCATCATGATCTTCGACTCCACTTATATTGAAATTATAGAAACCTTCATGATAATTAGCCATATTTTGTTCATGAGTACTTCCAATAAAAGTAGGAGTAGTAGTAGTTGAGGTGCCATAGCTGACTTGGTTTGAAGTGCTTCCGTTATCAGAGGAACTACAACTATGTTGAGATTGATTGTCGCTCAGTAAGCTCATTAAATTAGGTGGTGAATAAGTGGTAGTGTTGTTGTTCAAAAGATTTGATGATGAATTCATTAAAATGGGTTTTTGATCATAATATGTTGAAGATGGCAATGATACCTGATAGGGTGATTGATGATGATGAATTAAGTTGATACTTGTGTGATGATGTTGATCTGAAAATATAGAGGGCACTAACATTGTCGCACTAGTACCAGAATTATTGGTAGATGAAGAAATGAGGATTTTTTTCTTGAGCTTAGTGTTCCAGTAGTTTTTGATATCGTTGTCAGTTCTGCCTGGCAACTGTGCAGCTATTATTGACCACCTATACCAATTAACAAACAAGAATAAATAAAATCTGATTAATATTCCTCTCTATAAAACTGAAAAAGAAGAGAATTAATCAAACTTGGCATTCATGCATTATTATGATAAGCTTTTTTTTTTTTTGCCAGATTTATGACAAAACCAAGAACAGTTATTCCTTTGTTTATTTCACTCCTTTTAGAAAGAAGAAGAAAGAAACATGTGAAATGAAATGATGCTGATGAGTTATGAGAAATCTGCTAATTAACTTCGTAGAATGGATCAGAAAATCAGAAACTATCGTAAATTTAAAGATGGATGAAAATGAAGTAGCACACCTGCTTCCAATGCTAGAATAAAGGGTGCAAATGATCCTATCTTCATCATCAGAGAATTCCCCATGTTTAATGTTGGGTCTTAAATAATTGAGCCATCTCAATCTGCAACTCTTTCCGCATCTTTTCAAACCTATAATTAACAAACAAGCCAAATTTGAAAAGTAAGAACAGATAGAATTCAAAGCCAAAACAGAAGATCGTAGAAATTGATAATCACTGCATGCATAAAAGTACTGGTTAATAGTGTTTGTAATGATGATCCCAAGAAAAGATTTAATAATTACCTGCTCTGTGTGGAAGAGAAATCCAATTACCACCAGTTCCTTGTTTCTCTATAAACTGCTTGAGTATCAAATCTTCATCAGGTGACCATGGCCCTTTCTTCACATTTGCTTTGTCACAACATGGTGCTCTACCCATCTCTCTCTTTGGTGACACTACTTTTGCTTCAGTGTATAACTGATAACTCTCTTTTAACTAGTCTAGACTCTTTTGAAAAGACAAACTGGTAATCTTCCTCTCTTTTTCTCCTTACTACTCTTTTGCTAAATGGACTGCCTTTACTGAGATTTAATACTTGCCTTTTGGTCACTTGAACAAATGCCCAATACATAAGAGAGAGAGAGGACTTAGAGAACTCAGAGTCACAGAGAGATATCACTAAGTCAATGCACATATATATATACCTACACTAGTTTCATTCTAGCTAAGCCGATTGGTATGTCGAATACATATTATACAACTTCCAATCATGAAACAATTCTAAATATAATTGCAACCCTGTCTAATAGCTACTAGCTACATATTATTTGCTCCATATCTAGTCGCTATATTAGCAAGAAGCTTAATATAGGGGTTCTAAAATTTTGGAGGGGCTTTAAGTGAAGACGAGGTGACCCAATTTTTCGTTAAGGGGTGTCCTATGGGCAAAATTAAATGTCCATTTTACCCTTTACTCAATTAAAACCTAAACAACATTAAACACTAATCATTTCATTAAACTCAAAATCTCAAAAACCTCTTAAAAACCTCTCGATGAATCGTCGATTCGGGAAAAAAATCATCGATTAAACTCAACAATTCGTGATGAAGAATCATAGTAATGCGGTAGAAGGTAGTAGTGATGCAATCAACATTCCTCTTTTGAACCTAATCAAGATATTAATCAAGAAATCGGTGATCAGAATCAAAATCAATCACCGCAACAACCACCAATGGTGTATCTAAGGAATTGAACAAAACCCATGTTATTATTAGAATTTCTAATTGATTGATTGGCATGTTTGATCGTGTTTTTAGTTTTAAAAAATTGGACACAGTTGATGTTACGGTTGGGTTCGTGTGTAAAACCCAACCATAATATACATGTTCTTCATATTACGGTTGGGTTCGTGTGTAAAACCTAACCGTAATATATCATGTTCTTGAGTATTACGGTTGGATTTTCTTCAATACCCAACCGTAAATTGTAGGGTAGAAGATGAATATTTAAGGATATTATGGTTGGGTTTTAATCCCTAACCCAACCGTAAAACTCTCTAACTTTCACTCCAGACTTACGGTTGGGTTTTAAGCCAAAACCCAACCGTAACTAATCTTTAAACCTCAATCGTAAAATTAGATAAATGACTTTAAGATTTTTCATTTCTATCTTGTAAATTTTACGGTTGGGTTTATTGGCGAACCCAACCGTAACTATTCCTGGATACAAATAGATTTCACCGTTTTGATCATAACTCCTTCATACGATGTCCGATTGACCTCATTTTTTTTTGGTTAGCTTCATCTTTCAATTCTTTAAAAGATAGAAATTAAAAAATCTTAAAATATATTTATCTAATTTTACGATTGGGCTTTAAAGATTAGTTATGGTTGGGTTTGGTTGAAAACTTAACCGTAAATCTGGGGAAGGTTTATTCTTCATATTACGGTTGGGTTTTTAGGCAGAACCCAACCGTAAATACATGTTGAAATTGTAACAAAAACTAACACAATAAGTTACGGTTGGGTTTTAACCCAAAACCCAACCGTAAATTCTACTAGATACACAAAATTGGATTCTCTAATTTGTGTGATTTTCAGTTTTTCTTTGTTTGAATGACCCAATTTACCTTCAATCTAGTTAAAATGATTGAATAAGTTCATTTTTTTGATTTTGAAACCCAAATTTGACCTTAAAACTCAATGCTCCAAGGGATGGCTTACGATTGGGTTTTAAGGCAAAACCCAACCGTAACTATGGGAAAAAAATGGTGTTCTTTATTTTTCTTCGACTTACGGTTGGGTTTTAAGGTAAAACCCAACCGTAATTGGTTAATTCTTCATATTACGGTTGGGTTATTAAACAAACCCAACCGTAACTTCAAATGTAGGATATGAAGATTCAATTAAGATTTACGGTAAGGTTTTCAACCAAACCCAACCGTAACTAATCTTTAAACCCCAATCTTAAAATTAGATAAATATATTTTAAGATTTTTAATTTCTATCTTGTAGAGAATTGAAAGACGAAGCTAACCCAAAAACAAAAAGGTCAATCGGACATCGTATGAAGGAGTTATGATCAAAACGGTGAAATCTATTTATATCCAGGAATAGTTACAGTTGGGTTCGCCAATAAACCCAACCGTAAATCTGAGATTTTTGGGCTTCATTGAGCCCAAATTTACGGTTGAGTTTATTGGCGAACCCAACTGTAACTATTCCTGGATACAAATAGATTTCACCGTTTTGATCATAACTCGATTAACCTCATTTTTTGGGGTTAGCTTCGTCTTTCAATTCTCTAAAAGATAGAAATTAAAAAATCTTAAAATATATTTATCTAATTTTACGATTGGGGTTTAAAGATTAGTTACGGTTGGGTTTGGTTGAAAACCTAACCGTAAATCTTAATTGAATCTTCATCACCTACATTTGAAGTTACGGTTGGGTTTGTTTAATAACCCAACCGTAATATGAAGAATAAATGAGTTACGATTCGGTTTGGTTGAAAACCCAATCGTAAATCTGGGGTGTTCTTGGTGTTACGGTTGGGTTCGACATGAAACCCAACCGTAAGTTTCTCTGAATAACAAAAATCAATCTTTCAAATCGTGATTTCATCAAATTTGAGCCATAAAAAGACCAAGAGTTTAAGCTAGAGGTATTCTCAATGCTACTATGGTTGATTGAATCAAAATCTAGGGTTTAAAAAAAAACGATTAAATTTTCTTAAATTTCATCTAGTTTTTCTTCCACCAAACACAAATTAAAAAAAAATGCGAGGATGGATACAAAGAGAAGGAAGCAACATCCCCTTCGAGCCCAACCTATGTTCTTCTGTGCCTTGAATCTCGCCTGTATCAAGAGCCTACTCCTGATCCTACAGTAAATCATTTGATTAAGTAAAAGATTATGTTTAATTAATCATGATTAATTTAATTTATTAATTAATTAATGTAATTAAGATTAACTAATCAAGGGTGGTTTAGGTATTTAGGTATTGTGAAAATATTATGGATAAGGGGTTTTTAAGTTTTACTTCAAAATGTCTCTATTTCGTCTTATTAAAGGAGTCCTTCCAGGATTTTGGAGCCCCTATATCAACTTTCATTAGCAAATAGCAAGCTATAATAAATCTAACCTTTACTTAGGTCGTTTCTTCTTTCCTTCAATCTTATCCTCCAAAGAATCCAAGGCTTATTTTATATAGGTTGTCAAATTATTGTTTTTTCTCTTTTCTTTTGAAGCATAGTTTTTATTAGTTAAGCAAATGAGATTGATGTTGGGGCGGCTATGTATATGTATTGATATAATATCTAGCTAGTCCAGCCAAAATAAATATATTTTGCAATGCCAATTTAAAAATAATCGATTAGTAATATTTGTTCCACGATCTTTCGATCTCTCAAGCTATCACATCATTTGTCTACTTGTAAATGTTAAATTTAAAATGCCAAAGGTATGATAAATAGAGATGGGATAAATGTGGGATAATAAATTTAGACCTTGAATTTAAAAATGGACTTATGAAAATAACTGATCCGTTCTCCCAACCCAGCTAGCCACTTATCCCGATGTTAGAATTGGATCCCTCTCCACCATTTAGATTGTGCTATATCACGTCCCATAATTATTCCGTCTCTAGTCAAATCAGTTAATTTTAATATGGTTACGGGGTTACAAATCTCGGTTGATTATGTTTACGACAAAGCTAACAAACCTTGTGGTTGTAGACTTAATGCTATAATTTAAATTTAAATTCGATTCCAACATTAAAATAAAAGTTGTCAAATATTAAAGTGCATTCTGATCATATGGTGCGGAAAAAGTGGGGAGATCTATAAAAAATAATTTAGAAAAGATAATTATGGACAAATAATATCATAACTAAGCTCGACATCCAAATTTAATAAGTAAAAATTAACACTTGATTCTAAATTAGTTGAGATATAGACCCTTCAGCCCATTTTCGTAAGCCTGGTACTAGAAGGTCCAAATTACCCACTTTAGAACGAGTTAGTTTTTTTGGACGTACATTTCAAAATAACTTTTTTATTATAAAAGTGACCCTGTAAAAAACCGCATATCGATTTGATCCTTCATCATTTTTTCATTTCTTTATTAGAGCTCTGCTCGGTTGAACCCACTATGTGTTGGTATGTCAAGTTTAGTTCTAAAACTCAGTCGTTTGAATTGCTTACTAAAGTCAATTTCGTTAGGTTAGACTCATGACATAATTATGTTGAGACAATCTAGTGACTCATTGAAGACCTGAAGACGTATTGAAGAATAAACGACGACATCATCCTTCAGATTGAGGTTAGTAGCTATTGACTTGACATGTTCCATTTTTATCAATTTCTTATGTTCGAATTTTTTTACATGTTAGTGCATAAATAATTTGATCATTATTATGATCGAAGTATCAAAAAGAAAGGGTCAACATTATTCGTTTCTACAATTTATTATATTGAGTTACATAGTATAGTTTATTATACTTTCGTGATTTCGACATAACACTAATATGACTCTTGTCATGGATTAGTGTTGAACTTTTAGGAAACTAGGTGTGTGTATCTAGTGGGGAATCAGGGCTCTGAACTCATATTAGAAAAGTTGCTTCTTGGATATGGTTTAAAGTTTGTTTAAACGTGAATTAATGTTCCAAGTTTAATAGGATTCATGACCCGATCCCATTTAGGACCGATCACAGGACCGATCCTACTCTTGCATATTTTCGAAATCTCGATTTTTCACTCTTGAGCTTTTGGATGAATGAAAAATTATATATCAGGAAATATCGAACATGTATTTAACTCTAATATATTAACATTCATATTTATTCATTTGATACTCAAGCATAGATCCAATTATTATAATGGAGATATATTTTCTTTACTATCTTAATATCGAAAATAGGTATTTTTCCTTTCCCAGAAGATTGCACATAACTAGTTGACTAATTTAGCAAAAAACATGGATTTGCAACTAGCTAATATTATTGATTATATATTTTGGAAACAATATTTATATTTATTAAAAATGAGTTGTACATGTTATTATAATTATATATAATATCAAAATCTTTGTTAATTTCATAAATATCTTTATTGCATATGTTTTGATTTTTGAAATTGGTAGAGATCTTGTTTCCAAACAAGCTTTGGTCATAACTTTATAGATAGTGGGGATTGTATTCTTACAAACTCATCCCCAAATATACTAGAGGAATTGTGTGGTAGTTAATTCAACAGTGACAAGTAGTTTGATTCAATTTGGAAAAAAGACATGATTAACTAGTTTAAAGCCTTCTCTGGGATCTTAAAGCTCGAGTAGTACCTTTGGAAGAAAACTAAGAGTCACACTTTAGTTTTCGTTGTTTATTATTCGTAGTTGAACTAATTAACTCATACAATTATCTTCTAGATAAGTTTATGTTTATTGTATGGCCTGTCACTTCTGTTATAAAGTCACTCAAGACTTTGAAGATTTGACTATACATATTTGAGTGATTCTGAATCTGTTGATAAAACTATTGATTTGCCATTGCTAACAGACTTCGTTCTATGTGGAAAATCAAATAGTGGAATCAAGTGGAAGTTGTTACTTTTAAACATTAAAAAGATTGAAAACTTTGAAAACTTGAAGATCTTTTGTATTTCTGATCTTGACGTGATCTTGATTGTCGGGGACAGAAAATTAGTTTATAGTTGATAAATGTAATACGGGTAGTTTATCTTTGATGAATGTAATTCTTGTGAATTGACAAGTTCTATATTTTGTACCTTAACTTGTAGAATGATTAGGTTCAACCCCGATTATTCTCACATCTGAAAAGTAATTTATTGCTTTAGTATGAAACCCAGTTTTTGCAATTCTAGTTATCTTCAACAAATATTTTTCGGGGTTACAGAGAAGTAATTTATACTTTCGAGATGTTGTATCCAATTTCTTCTTTTAAGATCAGTAAAAGTCATTGTTGTGCATATTTGACGATTAAGAATTTGATATGATCGAATCATCTATAATTCTCTATGTCACTTTGTTTCTTTAATGATCTAAAATAATACTGATTATTCCTACCTACTAGATTAGTAGGGGAAATTTTATCCAACAAAAATGAAAACTAAAACTAAAGAATGGAAGATTTAGAATCATATATACCTTATCAGAAATCGGAATTTGCTTGCCCACAGGTTTTTTCTGTAACAAGACCCGCATCCATCGTCTTCCAAACCGTAAAAAATCTAAAACGACTATAGATTTGCTCTGCTTTTCATGGAAAAAATAACTTTTTCAAATTGTGAATGTTGTCGAGATTGGCTCAACCAAAAGATTAAATCATTGAAATGACAACTTATATATTGTTTTTTTTTTGGGAATTGAACTTGATTTATTTATTTTTCCAAGTGTAAATGAAAAAGATACTAAAAATGAATCGATTATGATCGATCTAGTAATTATTTTTAAAAACTTCAGACGGTTAGTTTGATGGTTTGATTATATTAAAAGGAAATTTATAATTTATTTATTTAGTTAGTTAGTTATTTAGTTATTTAAAATTCCATCTTAATTTGATGAGATTTTAAAAAAAAAATTCTAATTTTGATTTCTCTGCACAGATTCTATGATGAACAAAAACACAAATTCTCATTATATATATGGACACCCTTCAGTCGTCCAGTAAGATCTCCCTCCAATGGACCAATAATACTAGATAGAGTGTAAACAGGGTGTAAAGTGACACTCTAAAAAACACGACACTTTAACGTCACCACTTGCGTTTGAAAAATTTCACTATGGGCATCGACGTACCAAGACAACAATATGTCTCCCTTGTTGACGGGTTTCATGGCTGTTGAAAACGTGGAAAAGAAATGAGAATAGGATCTTCCAATTTTGATTTAGTGGGGCCTTCGAATAGGTGTTAATTTATTATTTAGAGCTTGACTTTGAGTTTGATGTTAATGTGTTGCTTTTCTGTTGGTGAGTGTATTTGATGGTCCGTTGATCACTTGCTTCCTTTCTTACTTATTTATCTACTCCCCTGCTAAGTAATTGATTGATCAATCAAACTGCCGTAATATACACGAATTTTTATAGGTAAAGTAGTCAACAGTTCACCGTTGATTCACAGTCGTAAGTTCTTTCTAATATATCATTACTAGTATAAGTAGTAATGGTTGTCGAAAACGTCTGATACAAATCTAAATGGGATCTTCGAATATTGATTTGGTGGGTCTGTAAGAAGTAATTAACCTATTCGTTTTATTGTATAGAGACTTGCCTTTGATTTGATGTGTCCCGTTTTCGTGTTCTCCAGACATCTATACACACAACCACTCCCACAGATCAAAAGGGTACTCCAAATCTAAAAAGATTTATGGGGTTTAATCTTTATCTTTTATTATTTTTTAAAACATACTTGAAACTCAAGTATAAAGCTCACCCTCTAAAAGTGATGTCGAATTTAAGGCTGTGAATCGCGGTTTGGAGAGTGTGTCTCACAAAATATGACCTCAGAGCATCCACAGTCTGTGGATCCTGGATCAATTCTAAATTTGGTCTTTGGTTTTTGATCTGTCCAAAATCAATCACAGTGTGGCGATTAAATTTAGGTTTTGGTCCATCTTTTTTACTGTTTAGGATCAATTTTGATCCCAAGATTGGACCAAACCAGAATATGGTGGAGTGTTAAGTTAGCCGTGCGTCTCATGTCAGGCGTGACGCCACCTCTCTGTCTCGTGCAAGGCGTAATCCTAGATAACCGTCTCATTGATCCAGGTATGAACCAGAATGCCGCCTGATGAAACGTTCACCCAAGAACACGTCCAGCGGGGCGTTCACCCAACAACACACTTGGTATTTATGCGTTAACCAAATGAACGCTTGTCTTGGGCGTGTGACTAAGGTAACGCTTGTCTTCGCATTTGTTGAATTTTATTTCTTCACCAACAATGGCACAAGCTCATGTCGTCTCATCGTCTCTCTACTGTTATCCTTTATCCCTCACTCTCTCCGGTTTTGTAATTTGAGAATACC
This sequence comes from Papaver californicum, assembly GCA_023531435.1. NCBI lineage: Eukaryota > Viridiplantae > Streptophyta > Magnoliopsida > Ranunculales > Papaveraceae > Papaver > Papaver californicum. The sequence goes on along the minus strand of JAJJMC010031261.1, from coordinate 5,432,045 downwards.
TGGGTCCTTGATTTTTCTTTTACAGATGTTAATCCAATGAAATCGATAACCCAAACACGAGTTGTTACCCAAATTCCACTATCCAGTTTAGCAAGTGGCACCGGTTCTTTCACCCCAAGGATGCTCTCCTCTTTGTAAGTATTCTTGATAACATTCTTTTAATTTTTCCATTTTTATGCTCCCACCATTACAGTGTTTTTTCAAGCTCACTTGATAACATTTTTTTAATTTTTACAGTGTTTTTTCAAGCTCACTTAGCCCCATCAGGCGTTCACCCAGAACACCGCCTGATGAGACGCGCGTAGGGCTAGAAGAGTGCCTAATGAGACAAGCATAAGGCTAGAAGAGCGCCCGTCTTCATGATACACATGTACTAGCTGCACGAGTAGAGGAGTCACCGGGTATGTTGCTAGATTAACGCCCCATCAGGCGTTCTTCTACACACACGCCTGTCACTGAGGCGTACCGCTAAGCGTGTGTATATCATCAAACGTTCTTCTGGGTTGCGAGCGTTCATCCAGCGTCCGCCCCAACCAAGCGTTTTCACTGGTATACTTCCGTAAAAAAAAATTCCAACAGACGTTAGCTTAGTCTTACGCCCAACGCCAGGCGTTAGCTTAGTCTTACGCCTGATCAAAATTTACTCTCTACCCGTTGCGTTTCAGGCGGAGTCAACCCAAACTTTTTCGGTCTTTAGTTTTTGGGTTTAGTCGCACCACTGTGGGTGCTCTAAGCCGCCGATAAGCAAAAGATAGCAACAACCTTGCAGTCTTTAAGATCATCTAGTATTCACAAATTCCTTCTACTATTCACAAATCATTTCTCAATTCCTTCTACTATTCACAAATTGTTTCATAAATCCTTTTTCAAGGGATGTGGTAAGCTAAGCTGAAATTTCTACCTTTGAAACTTTTTCACTGATAAGTCTCTTTGTGCTTCATTTTCTGACCGGTGCTTGAACTGAATTGACAATGTAATGGCCTATCCTTAGCAAGAGGCTCAAAGAGACTTGAGCGTATGGGAGAGGGATTGAAATAAACCTTTTGCTAGCTCGAAAATTGTACATCTTGGTAGGAATTAGGAGAAACATCCTTGACGAAAATTATTCGCCTACATCTTTTCTATAACGTGTTTAAAGGTTTCAGTGTTTCGAGAAACGTTCTGACACTTATGGCCTCTGGAGTGACTGACGTGCAAACTGAAAAAGTTCTAGAAAAAATCTGGAACTCAACTTTTCAGTTTAATCGCTCCAACCTAACATCATATTTTCTTTTTACAAAAGAAAGGTGAGTATTTCCCCTTCAAAAATTAGGGTCAAACACTTTATTCGGACTCCGAACGAAGTTTCTATGAATGGTGTTGTGAACATAATTTTTTTGGCGAGAAAGCTTTTCGTCAAAATTTTATTCATTATAGATTTAAGGCTCTATGAAATTAAACATGGGAATGCAAATATGATATTCAAACTATAAAAACTAAAAACAAAATGGATTAAAATACAAATCCTATGGGTTGCCTCCCATTAGCGTTTGGTTTAACGTCCTCAGCCTGAACTCTTGGTTATCGTTCGTACACCAACAATCTAAAAATTTGAGGGTCTACTCAAATAACGATCTGCAATGCTAATAGCAACTTCACGCAAATGTGAGCATAAAATAAAAATATCAAAATTGTTATTTGATGGAAGTTACCACCACACTTAGTCTTTTCTACACTTGGAAGTGTATGAAGAACATAGAACAAGGAAACTTTTATGGATTCATCTCGGTGAACCAGCACAATGCTAGAATCAAACACATCTAGTGGTGGATGCATAGCAACAAAGTAATCTTTAAGGATTTTTAAAACAAATATTTCCAACCCTATGTGAGGTAGGGGAAAGTGCTAATCACATAAAGGTTTAGATGTAAAGTCATATAAACCTTCAAATTGCAAACTTGGGGAGTGATTTATCACTTCATTAGCAAGCTCTACCAGTGTTTCTATGTTACCAATTGGTTTGGCTTTCTTCTCAATCAACACTTCTTTAGCATTCTCATCATCAGAATCTTCATCAACCTCATAATCTTCAATATCCCAAAGGCGTTGGAATTACATTCGTATGAACTTGTTGATTTCTTGAAGAGTCTCTTATGATGCTCCAGCTTCTTCCGGTTGATCGTATTGCTTAGAGAGTTTCCTGATGTTAATACATTTTCCACCAATACTACAAATAGGGTCTCTAGACGACATATCTTGCCTTTGAATGGGTGAATGATCATCAATATGATTAATAAGATTAGGTCTGGATACACTATCATAAGTTTTGAGTTTAAAATTCTCTGACATATGCATATTACTAAAAAAACTGATTAAAAGTATAACTATTGTCCCATCCTCGTGATTGTTCACCTATATAATCACCATAAGGTTTTGCTGGACATTGATCATATCCAAAAGAGTGGTTTTGAATATACACCTGGTACGGTTGGTAGTTATCGTAAGATTGAGGTTGGAAATCGCATTGACTCCACTATCATATGATTGATCTTGTGCACCGTACATATTATTTCTGAAGGGAAACATGATAACTCACAAGGATAAAAACGAAAAATTCTAAATAAAAATCGAAAAACTAAAACAAAAAGTGATACTTACAACCTGTTTTCAGAATTTACCTCCCGCTTCTGACGAGTCGCGAATAACTTCAATGAGTTACTAACTCCATGAAAACCTAAAAACCTGAAAACACTAAAGAAAAGGGTGAAAGGAACAAAAAATTCTAAACTACTAAAAAAAATAAAACAAGTAACAAACCAACGAGAAATTATCGCTTCCCGGCAGCGGCGCCAAAATTTGATGTGTGTCGTAAGTGTAAAACTACTTAAGATATTCCCAGCTAATATTAACAGGTAATATAGCGGTAGTAAGGATCGTTCCCGCAGAGAGTTGTACATTGAGATGTTATCAGATTAGCAAACAAGAATAAAAGTAACTACTAAGGGGGATTGGTTGATTATATTAAATAACAAAAACAATAAAAAAAGAAAATATGATTAGGGATCTCATCGTTACCAAGCATTAACTCAACTAGCATACTTATCTATCTTTTGTTAAAATCATTTGTCACCAACCATAGGATAACAGGTATGCTTAGTTATCCCCAAAATTCCTTGTATCAACAAACAATAGGTACACTTAGTCATTTGGTTTTATCCATCTGAGCCGCCAAAAAGTACGCTCTCAAGGTGTAACTCAGCCGAATGTTTTAGAATTTGTGAATTTAGGTTGATCCCATCAACTAAACTAATGAGGTGTCAAACTCACAAATAATATTTCTCTACTTCTCTAATACTAATAAGTAGTATATTGACAAGTAGGTTCGGTCCCAAGGGAGGAATTGAGCAAAAGTTGTATAAAAGTAGTTTTAACTAAGAATATTGTGAATCTGCAAATTATAGTTTGTAAGCAAACTATGAGAAAGAATCAATCAAATAATCATTCTACGCTACCGAACAAAGATATTATTAATCATACAAGTTTAACTTTCAATAAACCTCGATTGTTAACAACTTAAACACAAGTTATATGTTCAACTAATCTTGGATTCCTAATTTCACCGCATAGCTATAATAATTTCTCTAGCGGATTCTAATCAAGTGAATCACCCAAATAGGCTCTCTAGGTGTAATTCAACCAATTGTATTAATATTTATGAATCAAGTTGTTCCTAGTCACATGCTTATAAGTTCGACATATTAACCTAGGGTTATCTTTTACACACTATTGTTCATAAAATCCCTTTGCAACAAATAATGTTTCGCTACTTATGTAGATATTGCTCTAACAATTACAAATTAGAATTCTCCCCACTAACATTAGTTGCATACAAGATACTTAATTGTGCACTTAGATAGCTCACAAACATCTCACGATCATAAGAACGGAAAAAAATAATCAACAAAAGATATTTATCGAAAGATTTAACTTGCAAAAATTGATTAATAAAACATGTAACGGAGTTTCGAAATCCTCCCCAATCAATAAGAAAATTACATACTTATAGTTTTGGAGTTCAAAAATTAAATAAAATATATATATAAAAAAAAACAATAAAGCAAACCCTAAGTGTGTGGTTCTCGATTTCGGCCGCTTCTCTTCAACTTGTATCAAACCTTAGAAAACACAATGATAGATGTCAAAAATTAGATTCTCAAAAGTGTAAAAGTGTCTTTCTCTTGTTGTAGATGTCTCCCTTTTATAGCTCTCTCACTTGTAGAAACCCTAAGTTTCCATATCTAAGTCAAACTCAAAACCCTTGGCAAGCTTGCCAAGTCCTAATCTTGTCTAGCCCAACTCACGACCACCAAATCAGGCTCATCAATAAAAAGCACATAGCTAAAGCCCAAAAAAAGTTTATTAAAATCAAATAGGCACGTCAGTTTTGAAGAACTGACGCGGCAACTTCAATCATTCCATAGCTAACAAATCTCGGCAGTTCTTTCACGCAATTGATCGAGCACCTAAGGTGCAGTTCTGGTAGTACTTCAGGCAACCGTAATTGGTGAATTCAATTGTCAAGTAATCTCCTTCCCTGCAATTCAGTTCATACACATCACACAATGAAGCATTCATTCCCTAAAACTTAGTAACAACATCACATCAACCATTCTCGTCTTGAAAATACCCATGGCAGAAACCCAAATCTTCTCAGAAGATCCACCATATCTTCTCTGTTACTTTTTCAAATCATCAAACTCAGACACCAACCCATTCAAATATTCAACCTGCAATTTCAAGACCCAGCAAGACACTTGCTTCACTTCCGTACAACCACAACTATCCACCAGAACCCATTCAACAGATTCACTCAGCCACCTTCAACCAACATTCATCTCCTGTTATTTTCTAGTCTCGAGCAAACCAGAATCACTACCATCGATTGGCAGTACCAAATTCTTCTCTACCATCTTTCTGTTCTCTTGGTTTCTCGGTAAAAACCATCTCAGCATCTTCATTGTTGGTTGTCTTTTGAAGCATCATCAGCCATTCTTGAACCCATTCTCTGTTGCTTTCTCTCTCGACCAGCGACATCAAAACCAGCTCAACCACATCCGTCTAGCACTGATTTCTGCTGGGGTTTTGAATTCAAAACTACCCAAAGTTGTGAAAACATTCTTATTAGAGAATGAGAGAGAGAGCTCTCAGAATTGTTGTTACATAGAATAGTACAAAAGCATAAATACCAAACATTCTACACCAGTTTTTTATAGTTTCACGTGTGCCAGCCTGTGAGTGTTAGTCTGCATCATATAGGCGTGACAGTCACATGTGTGAGTATACACGTTTCCAGCACACATGTGACAGGTAATTCAGTTATTGTTGATGAGCTCCATTATTCACAGGCTAAACCTTCATTACCCCCCCCCCCCCCTTCAAGCGCATGTTGTTGGAAACTACATTGAGCTTGGTTCTTAGCAAACTAAATCTTGGACTTGATAGACTTTTCGTAAAGATATCTGCTAGTTGATCAAGAGTATGGACATAGTGCACTCCTAGGTTCCTGGATTGTACAAGTTCCCTGAAAAAATGATAATCTAGATGAACATGTTTCATCTTTGAATGTAATACTGGGATAGATGCCAAGTTGATTGAACTTATATTATCACAGCCTAATCTTGGTATTCCTGTGGGTGCAAAGTGAAGATCTTTGAGCAAATAGCATATCCAAACCACCTCAGCAGCTGTGTGTGCAAGAGTCTTGTACTCTGCTTCAGTACTTGATCTAGCAACAGTAGTTTGCTTCTTAGAGGACCAAGAAATGAGATTGGAACCCAAGAACAGACAGTATCCTCCTGTTGATCTTCTGTCATCAACATTTCCTGCCCTGTCTGCATCTACAAATCCCAGTAATGCTGTAGAACCTCTTGTGAAATGCAATACATATGAAATGGTGCCCTTTAGATATCTCAGGATCCTCTTTGCAGCCAGTAGATGTGGTGCTCTTGGTTGATGCATAAATTGACACACCATGTTTACAGCAAATGTGATATCTGGTCTAGTCCAGGTCAAGTATTGCAATGCTCCAACTAGAGACCTATAATCTGTAGGATTATCAAGTAGCTCCCCAATGTTTTTGCTCAACACTTGTGTGGATGCCATTGGAGTTGCACATGGCTTGCACCCCTCCATCTGGAATTTTGTTAATATATCCACTGTATACTTTGTCTGACACAAAAATAAAGAGTCACTTGATCTGTTAACTTCCAGTCCTAAGAAATAATGCAAATGTCCCAAATCTTTAATTGGGAAGTCTTTCTGGACAATACTTATCACAGACTTAATAAATGATAGAGATGACCCAGTTAGAATACTGTCATCTACATAGATTAAAGCAACTGTAATTGTTGAGCTAGCCTTGTGCACAAACAGGGAAGTATCAGCAGTTGAATTAACAAACTGTAAGCTAGTCAGAGCTGAGTGTAGCTTAGCATACCAGGCTTTTGGTGCCTGTTTCAGACCATAGATTCCTTGTGTAGTAAACACACATGATTTGATCTGGCTTGATCAATGAACCCTGGTGGCTGTGACATGTACACCTTTTCTTGCAACTCTCCATGCAAGAAAGCATTACTAACATCCAATTGATGCACATCCCATCCAAATTGAACTGCAAGAGAAATAATAACTCTAATTGTGGTTGGCTTTGTCACTGGGCTAAAGGTTTCATAAAAATCATTCCCTTGTTGTTGATGAAAACCTTTTGCAACCAGTCTTGCTTTATATCTGGCTATTGATCCATCTGAATTGTCCTTGATTCTAAATACCCACTTGCAGCCAACTATGTTGGTAATTCCATGTGGATCAACTAATGACCAAGTTCTTGCCTCTATAAGAGCTTGATATTCTGCAGTTGAAGCATCTCTCCACTCTTTGCTCTTGTGTGCTGCACTGATGCTAGTTGGGATATCTGGAGCAATACTCAGTAAAGCAACATCCAGAGGATATGTTGTTGAATAGTAAGATTTGGGTTTGGTTATTCCACATTTTCTTCTTGTGAGCATTGGATGAGTATTGGTAATGACTGTTTTAGGCTTTGTTGTGATGTCAGATGTTGGCATTTGCTGAACAGGTTCATGTTGAGGAGCTGGTGTTACTGATACTAGATTAGGATCAATGGTAGTTCTTTGTGATTGGGTTGCATTTTCTTTAAACGGAAAGGAACATTCATTGAATGATACATGTCTTGATATATAAATGGTTCCAGTGTTGGGATCAAAACACATGTAACCCTTATGTTGTTGACAATAGCCTAGAAAAACACATCTTTTGCTCCTTGGTTCTAGCTTATTAGAAGTGTAAGGCTTGAGCCAAGGATAACAGGCACAACCAAATACTTTCAGAAATGTATAATCTGGTGATTTCTGAAATAGCTTCTGATAAGGAGACTGAAAATCCAATGCTCTGGCAGGCAGTCTGTTAATTAGATAATTGGTTGTACTTATAGCCTCTAGCCAGAACTCATGTGGTAATCCAGATTGTGACAGCAGAGTTTTTGTGATTCCCAGTAAGTGTTTATGTTTAACCTCTACCACACCATTCTGTTCTGGTGTGTGTGGGCAAGATCTTTCATGTGTAATTCCTTTATGTAAGCAATACTCATTCAAGAATGAGTTGATAAACTCACCTCCATTGTTAGTTCTAATTCTTTTAACTGAGTGATTGAGCAGTGTCTCAATTCTTGTAATAAATGAATCTTGAATTCAGATTTTGTAGATAGAGGAATTACCCAGCAATATTTGGTGAATTCATCCACTATATTTGCATAGTAAAGCTTACCTGACAAAGAAATGGTTTGACATGGACCCCAGAAGTCCATATGCAACAACTCCAGTGGTTGTTTAGCATGATTACATGAAAGCTGAAAAGGTAATTTCTGACTTCTGCACATCTTACAATCATGACAAAAGAAAGACTTATTTGACAAACCAGATAAATGCAACAAATAGCTTAATCTTTGCATAGTCTGGAATGATGGATGTCCAAATCTTCTGTGTAGAAGTACTGGATCTGTTATTGTTGTGTTGAATGCATGATGTGGTGTACTGAATGAGATAGGATATAAACCATGTCTATGTGGCCCTTGAAAAATTATCTTCCCAGATAGATGATCCTTCACACAAAAGCCATTAGAATCAAAGGTTAATGAACAATTGTTGTCAGTTGTGAATTTGTGAATTGACAGCAATTTGTGAGATGAATTTGGTACAATGAGTATGTTATTTAGATCAATAGTGTTTTGATGAATGTGTTTAGTTGATTTTCCTGTATAAGTAATGTTCATACCTGCACCATTGGCTGTTTGTATTGTTGCAGAACCATAATAAGGTGTCTTTTCCTGAAGTACATCTGTGGTAGGAGATATGTGGTGTGTGGCTCCACTATCTGCTATCGATTCCTCCTTATCAAATATGTCTGATGAAGCCATCATAGCATTGAGATTTGTTGGAGGAGATCTGCCTTGGTAAGTAAAGTTTAATCTCTGTGTGCAATTTGGTGCCGTGTGTCCAGAAATGTTGCATATCTGACAAACTGAGTTTCCAGCAATATAATCTCATCTTCCATATGTTTGTCTATTAAAGAATCTTGGATTGGGTAATCTATTTCCATGATAACCTCTTCCTCTATAGTTGTTTCTTGATTGATTATTGTTATTTCTTGAATATCCTCTATAGTTACTAGCAAAGAAAGCTTTAGCTTCAGTTTCTTGTTTTAGTGCAGTTGTTCTATCAAGAATCACTGCTTCTTCACTCAAGAGATTATTATGTAGCTCTATGCATGTAACTGGTGGATTCCTATGTCTCATTGATGTTGCAAAAGGGATATATGATTCATCTAGAGCCTTTAGAGTAATACAACTAATTCTTTGTTAGAGATCACTTCACCAGCAGCTGCCAATTGGTCTGACAAAGTATTTATTTCACTAATTAGAGAAGGAATTGTTTTGTTACCTTGTGTGAGTGAGAGTAGTTTTGTCCTGAGTTGTATTGAGTGAGTAGAAGAGTCTCTTAAATCTTTCTTCTATTTGCTTTCATAACTCAGCAGAAGAAGTAGATCTGGAGAAGTAAGGTATGACTGCTTCAGAAATTGTTGAATTTAGCCACATACAAATGGTAGAATCTTCATCTATCCAGTCAGAGTATAGTGGATTTTCAATTCCATTTGCTTGATTTCTTTGATTGGTAAATTGTACAGGACATTATAGTATTCCATCAAGATATTTCAATAGTTTATATTTCTGAATCACAGGTTGCAGTAGGTTTCTCCATGTGATGTAGTTATCATCCTTAAGTTTGAGTATGACAAAATTGGTTTGATGATTCAGTGAGACCTTGGAGAGCAAGTTGGATGTTGGATTTTCCATTGTTGATGGAAGATATGTCTCAATAATTAACAGATCTGAAGGTTCTTAACAGCAAGAATGAAAAGAAATTTAAAGAAAAATTGTTTGTAGAAAGGTTCTTTGGCTGTGAGATTGATGAAATCTTGAAAGAATGCAAGAACACAAATTCTTAGTAGCAAATTGGTCAGATTTGTTCCTGCTCTGATACCATGAAAACATTCTTATTAGAGAATGAGAGAGAGAGCTCTCAGAATTGTCATTACAGAGAATAGTACAAAAGCATAGCTACCAAACATTCTACACCAGCTTTTTATAGCTTCACGTGTGCCAGCCTGTGAGTGTTAGTCTGCATCATATAGGCGTGACAGTCACATGCGTGAGTATACACGTTTCCAGCACACATGTGACAGGTAATTCAGTTATTGTTGATGAGCTCCATTACTCACAGGCTAAACCTTCATTAAGTTGTTCACGGAAAACCCATCTTCCCTGTCTCAGAATCGAACCACAACCACCATTTCCTCTTCTGTCTCAATTGATTTTCTCGAACATTATTCAACACAGATTCAACACCTTCTCTTCAAACCCACCTTAAATCTATTGTTCTTAACCCCAAATCCATGACATTAACAGCGCTATCACCTTGTTCTTGTCAACCCACAATTTCAGATGCAATTTCTTATTTGCCTTTGACCTAGTTCTTCTCTGCCAGAATCACAAACCATTCACATCTCATCTTCTCGGTTTATAACCATCCTCACAGTCACCAATTGGACCCTAACCTGCCTGCGTGAAGAATTGGGGGAGTAGACTCTGATGTTGTTGAAGAAGAAAGAAATAAATCGACCTAGACCTAGTTTTAGGTTTAGTAAGAAAGGATTTAGGCACCCCAATATTGGATGTCCCTCATTTGGATGCATACACCCCAGCTGGGTGTACTAAGACATGTAGCTTTGATTACATTTCAAGACGGTATCCCTTTATCGATAGCTAGGATCCGCATCGTACTTGTCTTGTGAAATGACCGTTCTACCTTTTTACTCATAATTCAATGATCTCTTCTTCTTTTCTGCACATATCTCCAAAATACCTACAAAACTAGAAACGAGAGTAATATACACAAAATACAAGAGAAAATAGCAAAGAAAGCATATCCAATTAATAAGTAATTAAGGTGTTTTAGACAAAACTCAATATGCTCTGTTTACTTAGTAGTATTTTTTTTCACACACAATTACTCCACAAAATTCCTCTGCAAGGGATCACGTATTCTACTTGTGTATGAGATGATCGATAATTACGGATCGCTCAACCCTTTACTAGCATTAGAATGATCAAAAGATTAATCTAATGTGCACTCCAAACAATTTATAAATCAACTATAAACCTTAAATATAATGCAGATAAGCGACAAGATAATTAAAACTCCGAATATACCTGTAAAATCAATTAATATTTATGTCCAGAACATTGAATTCATCCGTAATAATAAAAAAAAAAGATTAGCTACTTATATTTCAAAGAAGAAGATTATGAATAAGAAGAAGAACAATGGTTTCCTCCTAAAGGGATAAACCCTAGGTTTTTGAATTGTACTATAAGAACTAGATGATAGGATGTCTTAATTAAGTCTTAAGTTTATTCTTTTATAGCGTTCAATACTTAGCTCTCAAGTATCCTCTCTTTCTAGATTTTGGAAACCCATTGTGAGCAAGTTTCCTTAATTTAGAAGTCCCAAAGAAACACCAAAATTCGTCGAAAAATAGCTTTTCACGTCCAAAATAGAAGTTGGGACGCATATCCAGAATAAGACATACCAAATCTGTCGGGAAGCCTTGATGACGCACATGTGTTAATAAAATGCTCGTATAAAAGACTGATCTTGGGCATCGTCTTCATATCTTCGTTTTGCTCATATCTTCTTTATACAATGTCAAAATGATTTCATTCTTTCACCGTTGGATTCGACTTTTCATTTTTTACGAGATTAAGATAAAAACTTCAGGATCAGAACGAGTTCCACTTAATATTTGATCCTTCTTCACTTATAGTACTTGACTTCCTTGCTCATTCTAGCACCACGTAGCTTCTTTTTGGACGATCCACCTAACAAAAGACATAACCTAGAAAACGAACATAATATAAGGTAATATTCGAGAATTATAGCAAATATAAACATGGATTTGACACTTAAAATATGTAATTTATGCACTTATCACTTGGACAGGTGGTGGAAACTACCAAGCTGGAGTACGGTAGGGGCAGAGGGAATTTCCGGTGGAGCAGTGAAATGCGTAAAAATCGGAAAGAATACCAACAAGGAAATCACTTTTTTGGGCTGACACTGAGAGACAAAAATTAGGGGATTGAATCGGATTAAATACCCCAGTATTCCTAGCCGTAAAAAACTAGGCGTTTTGCGTATCGACCCATGCAGTGATGTAGCTAACGTGTCAAGCGTCCGCCTGGGGAGTTTGTTCGCATGAATTAAAATCAAAATAATTGACGGGGTGGGGCATCTCAAAGGAGCCATCATACTCATGTTAAATTGCATGAACAATGGTGATTATCGTACTTGTTTCTGGATTACAAGAATTGAACTATCATTCGGAACGAGACTGTACATTAAAGGAATTTAAAAAAAGAACTGTGAAAAAAATCAGTACTATCCTTGGAAGGTCAAAGTCAGTCTTCTCCACTTCAAACTTAGAGATGATAAGAGGCATCCACTAAAAAAATAACATAAGCTCTGAGAATAAAATGGGACCTCTAAAGCCTTGTTTTTTGTGTTTTTTCAGTCTTCAACTATGAATTGATTGCTACGGATCAATACTAGAGAACAAAATAATATCTTTGGTGATAAAGAAGATAAATTGTTCTAAATAGAAATTAAGATCCTTAAGATACAAAGGCAGATCCAAGATAAGACGGTTTTTTTCTTCTTTCAAAGAGGCTTTTCATAGGATAAGTCTAAGTTTCAAAAGGGAAACTCTCATTCAAAACAGGGAATCTTTAACTAGGTGCCTTACTAACACTTTGACTGACTAGTTGCTTTCTTATTTACACAATTACGAGAAACATGGCTGACCAAGGCGATGATCAAGCAAACTTGGGTCAGTAGATTCGAGAGTCGTTATCGTGAGTGCAAGTATTCTAAGTCCAAAGAGAAAATGTTTTATGCTTGTAGATTAGGCATGATCTGAAGAAAGTAGAATCACATCAGTTGTTATTGGCCACATGAGCTACTGAATGGGTAAAAAGTATAAATTTAGCAGGCTTAGTTACTAAATATGAGACTCCCTGACTTGGTTAGCTAGATGATTAGGAAATAACGGGGTTGGTTTGATTCGTTATTGGTGGGTCAGGTCCATCATTTACGTCGGGTGGTTTAACGGGTAGAGATGTTAGGTTTTCTGGTTCGTGAACAATAGTTGGTGCTCTTGAAAAGGCGGAATTAGGTTCATCCGAACTATCAGTTATATCAGGTGGGTCATCTTGGAGTGAAAACAGAGAACCCTCTAATGATGAGTTAGTCGGTCATGGAACATTAGTTGGTGATTCCAAGGTTAAAGATACTGGGTCCCGATCCACTACAACCACCACCATCAACGTTTAGTTCAAAGTTAAACAACAGACAACTTGAAACTCTAGCTTTTAAATAACATGCATTACTAGAAACAACGATACCAATAACATCGATTAATCACATTTTGTAGTCATGCAAGCAGAATCAACAAATATGAAACCCTAGAATTCATAATCATAATCCTAATCCTAATCAACATGAAGTGGCACAATCAAAAAGAACAAAAATTATATATCAACAAGAACAACATTTAAAATCGAACAAAATCTACCTAATACTTCATCGTTTTCAATAGTTTTTTAATATACTTGATCGACTACTGTTAGGTTTTTATGTGATTTTTTGGTTTTCATTTATCGATCTATTTATTTTGAATTTGATTTTGATTTTGGTTTCAATTGATTTTATTTTGGTTTTTAAATTTGAGTTCCAGTTTCTGGTGAGATCTTTTTTTTCTCTTCTAGAAATGAAAAGAATACGTGTTTTGTCTGGAGAGAAGTTGGTTACATTTAATACTCATGATCAATTTGGTTATTTCATCTTCTATTAAAACTATTTTCTATTCAGGACCTAAGTATAAATATCTTTCAATTATGGGCTTGATTTTATGGGCCAGGGTAACTCATAAGTGGGGCCTTACCCTAATTTTCCCATATTAGATCTTAGGAATTACTAGTTAATCCTATTTTAGAGACCCATTTAATGTCTAGTCCATCCATTAGAGATGGTTTAATCGGCGGTCCAAAAACATGTTTTTTTGACCAAAAATATTATTCCCAAGACCAAAAACGTGTGAGATTTGTTATGTATTTTTTTTAAATACCTAAAATACCCTCACCCTCACATATACATCTGTTATGTTGATTGAACCTTAGTTATTACGTCCTCATTTTTTTTTCTCAATTGAATTTTCACGATGGAGGAATAGAATAAGAGAAGCAAGTAATGGTGAAGAAGAAGAAGAAGAAGAAGAAGAAGATTCGAGAATAGATCCATGAAGAAGAAGAAGGAGGATATACAAATTCATCAATTTTGGGTTTGTTTAAATTTTTAATCTTCTTCTTTATCTAGATCTGATATTTAATGTTGGGAGATGAAGGTTCTACTAAAACGATATGATTTAGTCGATTAAAGTGATAATTACTCATTTTTTTGTTTGTAGTTAGTTTGATTTCATTATTTTTGTTAAATTTTGTCTTTGATTAAATTGTATTTTTTTTTATCATACATCTTTTCATTCAGTACGTACTGTAGGATCAATATGTACTGTTGGATCATATATATATTTTTTCCTTCAGTACATATCAATATGTACTGCTTGATCAATATGTATTGTGGTTATACTTTTTCCTTCAGTATGTATTTTCCTTCATCACATATCAATATGTACTGCTTGATCAATATGTATTGTGGTTATACTTTTTCCTTCAGTATGTATTTTCCTTCAGTACATATCAGTATGTACTGTGGGATCATACATTTTTCCTTCAGTACTTATTTTCGTTCAGCACATACCAATATGTACTGAAGGATCATACATATTTCCTTCGGTACATATTTTCCTTCATCAAATATCAATATGTATTGTTATGTCAATATGTACTGTTGAATCATCTACTCTATTTTTTTGTCTATTCTCTTCTTCTACTGTATTTTTTGTATATTCTTTATACTCTTCGATCTTGTTCTCACCATCATTCACCTAAATGTAGATTTCTTTATAGTTTTAGATAAAATAAGGGTTTTTGATGATTTCTTCATTGTAGATCTAGGTTTTGATGATTTCCTATAATCTAGGTTTTTGTTTATATGAAATCGAGATTTCACTGGTTTTTTGGTTTTGATTTCGTTGGTTTTTCATTCGTTTTTTGTCTTTTGATTCCCGGTATGTGGATTTTAAGGGATCGTGAAGAGTGGGAAAAAGGTGATTTTATTTCTCACGTATGAAATTTGGACATCTAGGTAATTTTCATATTTATAGACCTCCAGTTAAAACTTATATCCGAATGGACCCTAGATTAACTGGGTCATGGGTTTTTGGACCAACCAGCAAATTTCCCTATTAGATCGGATATAATCACACTCTGACCCGATACCCAAACCCGCTGACAGTTAGACACCTTACCTAAGTGACAGTCAAAATCCTCTCTCTCTGGAAATTTTCTGCAACCCCAAAACAGTATGAAGAAGATGAATTCTCATAGACCTAAAACCAAAATCATCAAAATTAGACAACAACCCATATCAATGCTAATTCTGCTGATCTCCTTATCACTCTTTTATCATCTCTCTACACGATTAGCATCTGCAACAACTCTCTTAAAACCCCCTCCACTTCCCATTTTACCAATCCCTTCATCATCACAAATCTCGTGGCAACTTGATGAAATGGCACTCTTTCTTCATTTTGGCACAAATACTTTCACTGATTCTGAATGGGGTACTGGTCATATCAGTCCTTCAGTTTTTAACCCAACTGAACTTGATGCTCATCAATGGGTTACTGTAGCTAAAAAGTCTGGATTTTCTCGTATAATTCTTACTGTTAAACATCACGACGGGTTTTGTTTATGGCCTTCTGCTTATACTGATTATTCTGTTAAGTCTAGTCCTTGGAAGAATGGTACTGGTGATGTGCTGTTTGAATTGGCTGTTGCTGCAAAGGAAGCAGGTATTGGTGTGGGTGTTTATCTTTCACCATGGGATCGACATGAAGGTTGTTATGGGAAAACAATGGATTATAATGAATTTTATATGGGGCAAATGACTGAATTGCTCACTGGGTAAGATATGATTTAGTGCTTCTGTGATTATGTTAATACAATCTTTGAATCCGTGTTTTGCATATTTGCATTGGGGTATATTGTTTTCAAAGAATTGGTGTTTTTTTCATATGCCTGATAGAGTTGTTTACTAATACTTTAGATACAATGTAGTCTTTAGTGTTCTTGATCTACCAACGCTTGTATGTGTAGGAGTCATCTGATTCAGTTGTAGGATAGACTAATTGAAATGTTTCATTACATTAGGCTTCAGATTTTTGAAATTGGTTGTAATATCAGTTTGTTTGAGATTGGAGCAGATATGGGGAGATCAAGGAGGTATGGTTGGATGGTGCCAAAGGCGAGGGAGAAAAGGACATGAAGTATTTCTTCAGGTCATGGTTTAGTCTCATACATCAGCTCCAGCCTGGAGCAACAATATTTTCAGATGCTGGTCCTGATACTAGGTGGGTTGGGGATGAGGCTGGTGTTGCTGGCTCCACTTGTTGGTCTCTTGTCAATCAGAGCTCCCTCACAATCGGACACACTGATGCCAAGTGAGCTCTCTTCTTATAACATCCCTTTTGCATTGTACGAAATTTGCTTAGAATATTAGTTTGCTGAACTTATTGAAGATGCCAATAGCTTGGAGAAACTGAGAGCTTTGTTTACTTTATATATGGCCTTAATTGGAGCTAGGTGGCCTTTTAATTGAACAAACTCTACTCCAGACTCTCCTATCTGTGGACTGCAGCCCAAAGAAGTTCAACCGTGATAAGCTTAGTGAACATGAGTGTAGGCTCTGAAACAGAAGTAGATTTCAGATAGGAATTGGGTTGCTTAATTTTCTTTATTACTGAAATTCTGCAATAGGTATTCAGGTGGAGGAGACCCACAAGGACAAGATTGGATTCCTGCCGAGTGTGATGTATCGATAAGGCCTGGTTGGTTCTGGCACCCATCAGAACTCCCCAAGTCCGCACTCACTCTTCTTGATATATATTACAGATCAGCAGGCAGAAACTGCCTTCTGTTACTAAATGTACCTCCCAATTCATCAGGCCTTATATCAGATGAAGATGTTCAAGTGCTCCAAGAATTCACAGAGCTCCGACGGACCATTTTCTCCCATAACCTGGCAGTTGATGCAGCCCTTACTGCAAGCAGCACACGTGGAAGCAGCTTTGGTGATTCCCGATTTGAGCCTTCTCATGTTCTGGAAGAGGGAATCTTTCATTATTGGGCCCCTGAGGAAGACCAATCAGAGTGGATAATATATCTAGATTTCGCAACATCAGTGTCGTTTAACATGATTCAGATTCAGGAGCCAATTCACATGGGCCAACGTGTAGTCTCCTTCCATCTTGATATTCTAAGTCAAGGGATCTGGCAGACTATAATAAAGGGCACAACCGTTGGGTACAGAAGGCTGGTACGCTTTCCCATTGTAAAATCACAGCAACTAAGGCTTTTTATTGATAAGGCTCGAGCTGATCCACTGATTTCTCACTTAGGCATATATTATGACCCATTCTCTGTTGTGAGCGATGCACCTAATGTAAGCTCAACGTCATACTTCAATGCCAGTCGAATTATCCAGCCAGTGGTTGGCAACCTCTCTTCTAGTACTTCAGTGTAGATTTGAGTTTCAGGGTTGCATGACATGTTTTCGAGTTTCTGGTTAAGATTGCTGCAGTTCATTCATATAAAATGTCCGATTTGTTGTAGCCCCTGCAATCCCTTCATATCTCAGCAGTGGAGAGATTTGATGACGCAAGGGGGATCATGTGCCTTGGGGTCTGGCCAGACTTGTGTATTACAAAAATGTATGTTTTGCATGATGTAGCTCTTGTATGGTGCAAAAAATCGTATAAATGTTTTTTAGCGTTCGGTCGTGTAATGCTCGATATAATGTGTTCGTCCAGAGCTTCATAAGGTGCCAAATGAAAAGAATATGAATCGTGTAATGCTCGATATAATGTGTTTGTCCAGAGCTTCATAAGGTGCCAAATGAAAAGAATCATGTAATGCTCGATATAATGTGTTTCTTTCTCCAGATTCAAAAGTTAAAGCTTCAAAAGGTGCCAAATGAAAAGAATCATGGACAAAACGACACTTCTGGAATAAAATCTTCTCATTTATTCTGACATAATACAGGAAACTAACAAGGTTGAAAACCCGAACAAATGATATATTTTTTTTCTGAAAGTTAGTTATTGATAGAGCAGAAAAACAGAAGGACGAATTACACAAGGTGTTTAAACTTGTTGGCTGCCCTTATCTCAGTAGTTGTATCTGGGATATGAGAATCCTCCGACAAGTGATTGTCCTCAGAATGGAAATTTGAAACACTTGGAATATAAAAACAATTTGAAACACTTCGAACAAATAACATGTTACAAACAATTTAATAGAAAGAAAAAAAAACTGATTTAAATGTTTATGCATGTACCTCAGACCTACCGCTATCAACAACATTACAAAAAATAAGCCCTCACATAGCCAAGAAGCAACACATACACAACCCTAACCATGAACGAATCAGATATAGAAAGAAAAAAAATATAGATGAACAAATTGGCAGAAAATTATCCCTACTGAAGATAGACCACTACATCACAGACGGTGCTGAAACACCTTAGCCTCATTTCCTTTACAACTGTTTGCACCTCCATCTCCTCAAAAACTCCTCCGTGGACCGAGGTAAGAGACCAACAATTCCTGCCCTGCCCAATTGTAGGTAAGATCAATAAAATGCTTCAGTGAGAACCTAGTGGGACAAAATCTCAGATACCCGTTCCTCAGCATCAGTAGGGATCTCCCTGCCTGGTACCTTGACCTTAAGAAGACTTGAATACCTGTCAAAACCACTTATAATTGTTAAAAAAAATTGCTAACCATGTCTTGTTAACATTTTTATTTTTTATTTTCGATATCTTAGTATATAGTGCAAATTATCATATCAATTATAATTTCAACGCATGTCATTTCTAACAAGGATATGTACTCCAGTAGTGCAACAACCGACAAAAAAGAGCAACTTACTCCGCAGCTGTAAACAAGTACTCATGCTCCGCAATAAAGGCAAGCAAAGCCTGCAAAAACAAACCAAAATATGAGAACCTTGAAAGCAGCACAGAGGGAAAAAAAATCCTTGCAGTAAATGCTTACTTCAAATGGCAAGTTCAGCAGCTCATAATAAGTCCGAACACGGTCTAATCTTTGCTGAACAGCTTCACTATCGATCGACGGGATTGCTGCTATGGCCTGCAACAAGAAGTGTGTAGAATAAGAATTGAACCGATTTCAAGAGAAATAAATACTGAACTTGAAATAATTGTTGTGTCGTTGGTAAACTATTTAAATGTGGCGGCCAAAGATAAACGCTAATACATTATGAATATAAACCTTCTCCTAAACTGATCATTTACATTTGTTTATTCACAGTTAAGCACGAGATCTGAGAAGTGATGGAAGCAACACAAGACAAACTTATTACTTATCTTCTTTAAAGTTCAAATCAAGAACATATAAACCTCCGATAGAAGGCAGCAGAAGCCTAGTAGACAAAAGGTAAGAAGCTATGAAATAATTATGTCAAGGGCATCAGAGTATCATAACCCTATACCCGAGATATTATGGTCAGACATCATTAATACTTAACTTTTTCACTTTCCGCCGGTCAAATATCAGTTTTACATAAAAATAGCAGCTTTTTTGGGAAATAAATAAACAGTTTTAATGTTTGATGTGAAGGTGTGGCTTTTCTGGGGATATTATGAAAGATACAAAATGAGTTACAGAAGAAAAACAAACCTGTTCTAATGCGATGGAATTCCGGCATATCTGTTGAACCCCAAAAAGGTTGATAGACTTAATATCCCCCAAAGCCTGATAAGAGATTTAAAATTCAACTTCATGAGCAATTAGTAAGTGAGGAAGTGACCAATTGCTGAAATAATTACAACCTGTATAGTGAAAAGATACTATATTCAAATTATTATCAGCAACATGGCACCTTGATAGACGCATTTGCTGCAACTCCACATATTCCACCAGATATGTAAGTCCGCTTTTTCTCCGCAACAAAAGGTGCCATCTCCTCATCCCTACGTGTTATCTGTAGGACAGAATAAAAATTAGCAAAATATCATTTTTTTTCTAATATCATTGAGTATTTCTAACAGAAAGTGGAAACAACCTTATATGATTTCTTTTGTAAAAGTAAGATGTCTTCTTCTACAAGTTTACATTCTGTTTTTTTAGGAGGGCTAGTTTACAGAGATAAAATACCAACCTGCGCTGTAAGGGAAATAATGAAATCATCCGGCTCTTCCGCATCTTGATCCTCCACATATTCTCTACTACTCATTTCCTGTTTGAGATTAAAAATGTTCTTTAGCTTCTCTATAATGGGAAAATGTCAGATCCACATTGATGTGAAGAATTCAATTACATGAGCACAAACCTGCATATGAAAGATCGTCTCTAGCTGCATCTCTACACGTAAAACCTTAAGACAATCAATCGCGAGTCTCCTGTACTCTTCAGCATATGATGCCAAATCCCTGGTAGGTACACTGCTAGTTCGTTTATGGTGATGAGCTTGTTTCTTGTGGTTCTCCTCTTCTAATTGATTCGATGACCTTGAGGATGCTTGTCCAAGCCTGTAATACGTGGCATATCAGATATTGTGCTTGCTGGTATAAACACTGATAGCATTTCACTCCTACTACACAACAAATTTGTTGTAATTTAGGAGAGGTTTGTGAGAAGATAGACAGCAGAACTGCATCTTTTAAGCCCCTGGAGTGAAGTATAATAATCACCTTTGGATTTTAAACAAAGTCCTAAAGGCATTCTATTATACTATAGAGTGTTCTGCCGATCTAGAGAGTTCATTTTCTTTTGGTATTTACACGCAACATGAATACTATGGTATAACTAAAAGGGTGATACTTGTAAGACGAGAATTCTTACCTTTCGATGGAGTCTGCCACATATTCCAGCGAATCACTAAGAGAAGCCAGCAGAATGAGTTTGTTATCATCGCGAATTAAATTCTCCTGCAAAAAGAAACATGAAACAGAAGAAAGGAAAATGGTCACAGCATGCAACCTCTACTTAAGAACATATTTCAAGAAAACTTCTTAGGGACTTCATTCTCTCACTTTACAAATAGATGACAAAATATAGTCAGAGTCACTGTTACTAGACTTACAAATACATAGATATCTCTATCAACTTAATCAATGAACTGCTTTCAGAAAAGATAGCTACCTGCTTAATTGGCCTCAAATTTAACAACAAATCGCTCATCTCTATCTCCACTTCAACGGTCTCAGCATCTGTACCACTGTTTTCAAGGTGCGACTGACCTGCTGAATTTGGTAAATAGACGCTGGCTGGATCAACTCGCATGAGACCCTCAACATCATGCCTTCCAATGAGCATATAGCTCTGTTTCTCAAGAACTGCCTGGAAAATAATCAACCACGGATAATGAATAATCAGGATTAGGCAAGCAGGCAACTCGTAATGCAAACCTTTCTAGTGATAGCCATTGCAGCAAGTTTATTCTCATATACCAACTTACTATGGTTCCATCTACAAGAGTTGGAATGTAACTCTATAATCATATCACACACTTTTCTTTATTTATTTATGGTGCATGTTATCTATTGACTTACAAAAATCAAATGTTTGGTACATCCTAGTACCAACTGACAATGAGACAGCATCATCACTAGCTTACCAGCAAAGCCAAGAATTGTAAAAATGATAACGAATAAAATATTCTATGTGGACCCTTGAAATTCTCCCCAAATAAACGACCAATACAGAATGCAACCAAACCAGTAGACAAAACTTCAAAATTAGGAAAGGGAGAACCGCATGCCTCCATATATGACGTCCGGCATCTTTCATACGTCCGCTCAAGAAAAGTTTGTACATACTTTGCGAGGTTGCCAGCATACTTAGGCATGGCTTGAGCCCAGCCAAGCACCTACAGTCAACAATATAGCTTGTATTTCAGTACCATAGCATAGTACAGAAGCCAAAGATAAAATGGATTCCACCACTGTAGCTCATACTGCATTGTACAAGTTCTATATATAGGAGATTCTTGAGTTACCTCCTTTGCTAAGAAATCAATAGCCAACAGGCCTTGTAAGACAGGACGTCCCTTCTCAATCAGTGGATTATAAGTTGTAGCAGCATGTGCTCGTGGTCTGAATGCAGCAGGACCTACAGAAGCAAAGTTGTGAATGTTAGTCCCTGATCACCAAATAAAGAGAAAAAAAGAAAAGAACATGTATTTCAAGCATGCCAGTGCCTTTTAGTGATAAATTAAAATCATAAGTACAACTACTGGTTAAAAATATAAATTGATTTCCCAGCAAAGACTGCTAGTTGACAACAAAAAGTTCTGTACTCCGGTCAAAGGAGGTTTTGTCGCTGAATATGTACAAGTACCAAGTTCTTGACAACAGAGGATCTTTATTGCACCTTTACATGAAGTGAAATTGGTTTCATAAATAGCATATCTGTCAAGTTGTGAATTAATCTACTTTATAACAAAATCACAATTTAACTTAAAACTTGAAACTTGAAAGGACGCCCAATTTACAGATCTGCAGATCAACTAAACAGTATATAATTCGATATAAGTAAGAATCATACTTGATATAGCTTGCTGGACGCTTTTGCGATAATCCACAAACATGGTAGGTAAGAAATGATCCTTCAGAAAATTCTCCACGAACGCTAGTAATCCATCGTTTCTGAAAATTTGGGAAGATCACATAACAACATCAACATGGAATCTACACGAGATATATCATTCATTATTCCACCAACTCAAGCTTTCCAAATTAATCTCTTTAAGTGTGAGACTGAGAATGAGAATGTGAACTTACCCAAGCTGAGAATACTTTTGAGGCAGCAATGATGCAACCTTATCTGTAAACTGCAAACTTCACCAAATCAACAGAAGCAACAAAAAATATTGAAGTATGATGAATGAAAAATAATGTGTGGCTAATAGAAAAACCTGAAGCACAGGGCGGTATATTGCGGCTGCGAGATAGATTCCTTGCTCAGGAAGGACACCTGTAGTACCATAGCCCTCTTGCTGCACATTTGAACCCCTCCTCCACCCTTGACGAATAAGACCGGCTCCTACATTAACAAATTAAGGATCAAGCGGCCATATAAGCAAATGCAAACTTGATCATTATTATAAAGCATATAATTATGAAGATGCAACAAACGTGAACTATAACTTAGAACGGAAAGGTCAATAAAAAACAATAATATTGAGATATCATGTATGAAATGCAGGTTGATCTTCACAGAAACAGTGCCAGACATCTATATAAGGGTCATATTCTTCAATGGGAGCCAACTCATAAAAGCTCAATGAAATACTTACATTTAGAGTCAACAATACCAAATTACATTTAAGACTCCAAGGAGGAGAAAGTTTTATCCTTCTTACTTATATACGATAGTGGTGGTTGACATATGATTTCAATACAAAAACATGACAAACTACAGATTAACAGATAGTGCAGGTGTTATTTCAAAAGAAGAAGAGAAACAAAATCAAAAAAAATTCAAGATCAGCACCTTGGTTTGGGAGGGACGACGTTGTTTCTGTAAAGCGAAAAGCAAATGTAAGACCATCTTCAGAGCCATCTCTGTAACCATCGAATTCAAAATGAGAAAATTCCTAACATATGTGATAGTTAAAGAAGTTGATGGTATTTTTTTTAATAGATGTGTGGACAACCCGATGCATGCCTCCAGACTCCCAGAGAAAGTGTTTGTCAGCTACTCAGAGTAAATGTCCACCAAAATTGGATAGTATTAACTTCCCCATATTTAACCTTGGTACCTATGTTGTTTAGGGCGTAAGGCGCGATGCGGCGCCGGGTGTAAAATCCTGACCCGCAGCGTTCAACTTTAATAGTCACATAAGTATTTATGTAAATTATAGGAACACCAGGTCACAATTGTCAAAAACAACTGATAAACTTCTGAATAGTAATTGTAGGTTTCTCTCCTGACATGGTTGATATAAATTCTGTAGCCTCAGAATTCTAGGTATAGAAGAGAAGGATATGAATGGAATCTACTAAAGTTACTATATATGCATATATATACACAAATATTTAGGTTAGTGTATTAGAATAAGATTTGAAATGGTTATATTTTATTTTATTTTTAAAAAGATACCATTTTGGGCGCCCAAACAACTGGCGCCTTGGCCTGGGCGCCCCCTTTTAAAAGTGGCGCCTTGGAAAATAAGGCCACTTTGGCGCCTAGGCGGCGCCTGTACAACATAGCTTGGTAACTTAACTAATTTTGCTAAGACATGGAAATGCCTGAGAACCAGTTTCTCGAATAAACTCCAGATAAAAATAATATTCTATTTCCTGAGGATGTATATGATTTTACTGATAACTAAAAAACCAATTGATCAAGTAGAAGTCTAAAGCCCATCTAGAACAACAAGAATTTCCAGCCAATATCACTACCTTGTAACAAATTTTCAGTTATCAGAATTGTAAGCATATCTGACAGCAGTTTCTGGGTGTTGCTTTGATAGAGAAATCGACAAGCAAGATTCCGTTTATGTGTCTCGAATTCATGTTAAAAACTAAATGATACAGGAGAGCGCGTACATATTTTATCAACTGGTCGTTCTGTAAAACAGGATATATGACCTCAAGAGTATACATTATTGGATCAAACATAGAATTGAAAGCAAAAACTTGCAATTACCTCTTTTCCTTTAAAGGGGCCTTATTTGCAAGCCGAGCTGTTTGTACAGCAGCATCTGCCGATGCAGCTTCTGGAGTTGCTCGTAGAATCTCACATATGACTTGCTGGCATTCACTCTTTTGCAAGCATGTAGAGAAAATGAAATAAGCATATAAGAGAGACATTATGTTCAGATATAGAACATTAGTAGCAGTAAAATCGACCATTATGTTTATATAACTAATCACCGGAAAGTACCAGAAGGGTTAAAAAAAAAAAAAAAAAAAAACCTGCAAGACCGTCAAGGAAAATCCCACACTATAACCTCCGGTGTTCTGAGATAACTCGGAATCGTTGTTCCAGCTCATGTCTCTGTTCATTGATTTTGGTGTGCTCAAGTCACTGTGTTGTCCTGATTTAGATTCCAGAAGTTCCCCAACGATAACATGGTTCTCTGGAATATGGTGATTGCAAGATTAATTGCTCTATTCCAGATACAATAATAAAAATCAAATGATGAAGTAGATGTGTAGTAATATCTTACCAAGTATTCGTACAATATCATCCAATACCGCCTCAAGAAGTTCATTGGCTGCAGCCTGAGCTGCACCAAGTGGAGCCATTGTGGATGAGACTGGACTAACTGCTAATAGTGTCCCAGCCTTCTGCAGTATCCCATTCGGACGCTTTTGTTTCTGCAACTGGAAGCTTTCCATTTGTTTCTTGAAACAATGTAAACCTGGACTTGTAGTTTTAGCCGAGTCACCAATACCGGGTCTAGAAGAATTAACAACAGCTGCATGAGCTTTAATCTTTAATGTAATAATCTCATGTATAGTGGGTCGCAATCTTTGGCTGTTAAACAATGAGAAAAATCAACAAGGATTATTGTAAGAGGAAAAAATAGAACGGAGTCTTAATCGAAATGAAGGAACATCAAACGAAGACACTTTCCCCTTTTGCTAGCCAATATAAGCCAACCAGCATACCATATGATAGCACCAGCAGCAGCAACCTTTCCAAGCATACAAAGACACTCAACCATGGTCTGTAAATACTTCACATGGAGAGGAGAATCACTTTTTTTCACTGCTTCCTAAAACCAAAAATGAACCCGGCAATCATAGTTATCACCAAATACACAAGTAAGACAACATACATTTACAAGTTTAGGATATGGAGATCATACAAGGAACTCGTTTGGTGTGGAATAGGCAAGCCAGGTTGGAATTTGACGTGAAGCAACTTTACCATCACCACCGTTAACCTTACCATCTGATGCAGATTCGTCAAGTATATCGACACTATCATCATCATGACCATCAAATGAAGACCTGAAAACAGATCTAAAATTAAATCAAAATAGTTGTGTTACGACGACAAGGCAACAAAAAAAATTTTGAGCTGTGTCGATACGTATGGACACGGATACACGTGTCCGATACGTAGGACACAGCTCACTCCCCGAGATATCTAATAAAGTATAAAAATAGTTAAACCTTAAGTTTGACAAAATATTCTACGGAATATACCATAAGATATTATTTACTTAGCTTCCTTGAGAAGCTCTTAAAACTTAAAAAGATATAAATCTATCTACTCTTCTTTCTCTCTGTCTGTCACTCTCTCTCTCTGCTACTACTACTTCTTTTGCTTCAACAACAAAAAAAAAAGTAATACAGATACTCTCTAGATCTCCAAATAAGTTATGATCTTCCCTAGAAATGAGTAGGAAAAGAAAAGCTGGAGGTGAAGATACTTCCCTACTACTTTGTCTACGCCGTGTCCTCGTTTTCTAATTTTTGAAGTTGTCGTATCAAGGAACACCAATACCGTGTCCGTGTCGTTGTAACACGGCAAAATAGTACGATTTAAAAAAACTAGCGACTAAACCAAACTCTAGATTGACATTCTTTAAACTAGAATCTAAGACATTTCCAGAGTTAGTCTTAAATTTGTATTAGTAAGGGATAAGTGTTGAGCTTGAGGGCCAAATGCAGGAGCGGTAGTCCAAATAAGAGTGCAAGTAGATAGCATATGTAAATGTGAAAGTCTAATCCACAGTGACTTGACGGAAAGAAAGAGAAGCTTCTATTACCCTCCCTCAGCCGAATCCCGCCTATAGAATCCATCTCCAAGCCCTGAAGCACCAAACTGGTTGTCGCCTTTAAACAATCTAGTTCTTCGAGACAGAGGTTGGGAATTATTCATTGATGAAGCATGTGCTGTGGTAGTAGGCAGGTCATCATCTCTTTCATCTATGCTCGTTGTAACTGAGCTGCATATGGTGATTAGCTCAGCAATGATAAAGTTGATCAAAGAAGAGAAACTTTATAAGGGTGATCTGGTAGACTACAACTGATACATGAATTAAACTTTGCAATCTATGTACCTGTATTCACCCTTATCATACAAATGGCTATGCAATTCCTCCAAAACCTTATAAAATAGAGCTCCACGCAACTTTGTTAATTCATTACGAACATCTTGCAAAGCACCAACCTAACCATAATAACAGTTTCTAGATTACGGATAGGAGAAGCCAAAGGAACCAAGGTTTCGGACCTAATGAGTTTAGCATGTATTTTGCGCAATGCATCAAGTGTTAAAATGATTTTGCTAAGTTTTTTTAAAACAGACCTAAGCAGTAGTCCAGGACGAGATTTTAAACAAAGAACTCATAGAGTCAATGAACAATGACAAAGATGATCCTAAGATTTTAACGAAGTTCTGAAAAAATATGAAACAAAATTCTCTAATACTGGGGATAGATATAAGTTTTTGGACAATAATCATAAACTTTTAAGCAACTAACCGCTTGAAGGCCCTCTCTCTCAAGCATCAATGTTGACTGGATATGCAATTGAACTGCAGCATAGAACTGCTTTTCAGCAATAAGCTTCTCGATACGAGATGGAACCTGACCACATCAATAATAATTTATGATGAATCATTTTCAATATAAGAGTATGAAAATATTCAAATGATTTGTGTTCAGACATTAGAAAATGGAAGTAAACTGCAGAAGTGCAAGAAGTCCAAAAATATTTTAGGTTGGATAACTGAAAGCTCGGATAGTTGCTTTCTATTCATGCAAAGGAAGCTAAAGAAAGAATAATGAGAGACTGCAGATAGAGAATCACAGAAACACAAACCTTAGCTATGCCTTCAATTTGATCCAGCAATGAGATTATATGGCGCAATGTGACAGACCTGGACCATAACTGATGCAATTGCTTATTACGGGTGCCAAGGCGCTTCTTTGCCTCTGCCAAGTCAACCTTTAAAATGGCAATACCTTCGGCCGATTCACTGAACAAACGCAGGATCTGGAAGAAGAAAGTATATTAACTTTATTTAACAAAACTTTATTGGTTATTGATTGACAGAAAAGAGGGTGTCAACTGGCTTTCCTAATAAGACTAAGATACAACAGAAGATGATAGTTAAAAGGAAAGGCAGTTGAGCGTGTATTAGTTTAGAGAGGGTGTGGACATAAAAAAATAGTCAGTAATCCACTATAGAAAAACTAAAGAAAGAGAAGTTACAAACCTGGGAATAATTTTGAATTGCTTTGTTAAAGCCGCTATGATATGCATGCACAACTTCATCGACAACTTCCTCAACGACATCACTTTGTTCCTTCAGAGATCGTACTTCCCCTTCACGATCCTTTGATGTCAAAATATGTACAACATGAGGTAATGAATCGAAACGAGCAGCTGCCCAGCTTTCATCTATTGAAGATATCTCGTCTTTCAGATACTGCGTTAATCAATAAGAAAACATGAAAAAGTTAGAAAGGTGTCATAACAACTTATACACACAAAAGCACTAGGTGCTGAGGAACCAACAACAAACCAAATTAGCAAGATTCAGTTAGACAAAAAAGAAAAGCCCACAATAACCTAAATAATATAATCAATGTAATGTAGCTTCTATCTAACAAATTCGATCGATTATACTTCTATTTGAACCAATACTAATAGAAGTTGTGCAGCACCGAGGAGGTATTGTTAAAAAGCAATGCACGATCATTGAATAATAACAGCAGGAGATTGAAGGTCATAAACTGAAGTAAAGAGTGTACTTATCGGTTAGATTAATGATATATATATATTACTAAAACTAAAATTCAGTAGACTTACAGCTTTCTCAGAGGAAATAGGCAATCCATCAAAAATACCCATTTCGAGAAAATCAACAAAACACAGTTGAAATCATCAACCTACACAAACATAACACTAACATCAACACATAGATACACAAGAAATTCACAGCAATTTAACTCCTGTAAACCCTAGATTTAACAAAATATCAGACGAAACAAAAATTTATGATTCTGAATAAGAAATTAATGAAATTGGATCTATCTATATCAAAAAGTGGTAGAAGAGATCTTAATGCAATTTGAACGTGTAACAAACCTACAAGAGAGAAAGAGATCGTACCGATGGATCCACGGGAATTAGACAGTTTAGAGAGAGGAATTAGATTGTTTTAACAGGGACAGGGATGAGTAAAAGGAAGTGAAAGATTAAAATGGTTTGATTTTTCTTTTTCTTTATTTTCTCTAGGAAAATACATGTCATAATTCTGTGCGTAAGAGAAGACTATGATGATTGGCACGTGAGAGATGATTAGGGAAGATATGTGTATGAGATCTCGAGGAGGATAATATTAACGGTCAACTTGAATCAGAACAGTTTTTGGTGCAGGCCAGATTTTTTTCTGTTTTCTGTTTCTACAAGGTTCTAAAGGACAACAATCATAAAAATAATAAAATATAAAATCTCTCAACTTTACATAAGTCTTGAAAATTTCATACCAAATTGGATAGGCTTACACAATTATAAAAAAAATTGAAAATGGTATAAAATTAGAAAGGACTATTACCACCAATTATTGATAAATTATTCAAAGAACTTGATCAAAACGCGAAATACTTTTGTACGTCATCTTTTAATACAAAAAGGATAAACGTGATTCACTCGCTTAGAGAACCATCAGGAATTTGACTTTCTGACTAAGACCAAATCACTCCCTTCTTATCAATTATTTCTTGCAAATAAGTATTTTCCAGATTTTTGAATCTAATCATTATTTAACCGATATTATAATCTCATATATTAATGAAGAGGAGAATTTAACCCTAGTTAAGATACCTTCTAAAGAGGAAATTTGGCTGACTCTTTCAAACCCCTCCTCACCAATATTATTTCCCCGAACCAGTCTGCCTTCCTGTCTGGGAGGCAAATTACCGATAATATCGTAATCGCTCGAAACTCCTTCATTCAACGAAGATTTCTAAAGCCAAAAAAGGATTCCTAGCCCTAAAATTAGATTTACCTAAAGCTTTTGATAAAGTGGAATTCCCATTTATAGAACAAGCCCTCATAGCATTTGGATTTGATAAATCTTCGGTGAATCTCATTATGCAACACATAACCACAACTTCTTTCTCCATCGTGTTCAACGAGTCTCCTGGACCCAACTTCTCCACTTCCAAAGGGCTTAGACAAGGTGACCCTCTTTCCCCTTATTTATTCCTTATTGCATGGAAATCCTTTCCATACTCCTCTCTAAAGCAATCTCTGGAAGAAAAAAAATCCGGGAATAAAAACCAACAAATTAGTGCCCACGATATCTCATCTCTTTTTTGCGGATGACTGCTTCCTCTTTACTGGGGCAGAAACGGGAGAAGCCAAAAATCTACTAGACATTCTTTCAAAATTCGGTGATATCACGGGACAAATGGTCAACCTTTAAAAATCCGGGATTTATTTCAGCCCTCGAATCTATCCCAAGCATGGAAAAATAATAACAAACTTTTTTAAAGTTCCATTAATGACTAAAAAAGATAGATATTTAGGTACTCCACTATTCTTCGACAGAAATCGCAAAGAGAATTTTGAACCTCTATTTAAGAAATACTATTCCTCTATATAAGGCCGGAGATCGAAACTTTTTTCTCAAGCGGGGAGGACGGTATTAATTCAATCCATTCTACAATCATATCCCACTTATCAAATACAATACCTTGTTTTGCCTAAATCCACTATAGACCAAGTACATCATATTCAACGTGATTTTTGGTGGAATAAAGATAAATCCAAAGGAAGGGGAGGATATTTAAAAGCATGGAAAAGCATATGTAAACACAAATCTATGGTTGGCCTAGGAATCAAAAATCTACACCAGTGTAATGTTGATTCGCTAACTAAATGCGCAAGCCATCTCATCCAGAAACCGGATCAACTACGGTCACAACTTCTGAAAGCGACTCACACCCTTTCATACAGACAAAAAACTCAAACTTATCCTGGATTTGGACTAGTATACAAACAGATCTTCCCCTTATTAAAGATAATGTTATTTGGAAAGTCAAAGACGGCAAATCCATAAAAATATGGGATAATAATTGGGATTCACACATTTTGCCACTATGGTAAAAACTAAAAAAAAAAGAATGATGTTTTACCGAACGATAATTCATACGTTTTGCTATTATAATAAAATATGAATAAAAAAAAAGATTGATGTTCATCCAAGTGACAATTGTGGCTCAACATGTTGTTAGGCAACTTTTATGTTGTGCAACGGCTATATCCCGACAAAGGCTCTATAATCTTCCCATATAAATTCAGTAACATTATCTATTCTCTAAGCACATTTTTCTTATATATAAATTAATTTTTCCTAATTTATAATATACTTTCCTTTTTTCCTATAATTTCACTCTTTTAAATTCTATTAATGGATCCCAACTTTAATTATTCTGGCGAGGAAATGGAGATGGGTATAAATCGGTATAATGAAGAACAACGATAGTATTTATAAATACTGCAACAATTGGACGAAGAATCAGACGAGGCTAGAAGTAAGAGAAACATTATGTTCCAATATATATACAAGGAAAATACATATCTCTCCAAAGCAAAAAGATACATTGACTAAAAGAACGACGTTTTAAGACCGAGAATTATACCAGTAGAAGTCGATGCATGATTCTTTCATTCAGGATGTGCGTACTTTGACCAAGATCTCCAGTGTCGATTTTACATCGGTCGTAACTTGACGGTTGGGATCATCATAGAGCTTTGTCAGGTACAAACTTTATTTAACCATGAATATGATACGAGAAATTTTTAAAGACATAGTCATGATTAAAAAGTGATTGCAATTCTTATGATCTTATATTAAGGGTTTCCAATGGATCCTACTAGTGAGTAGATTTGTATGGGTAAAACAACAAGATTTTTATAATTTTAAAATATTTTGCAAAACATTAGTCAATCGTTTTGGTCAAGTATTTTTACGAATATCTAACCAGGAAGATGTTAATTAAATACTCGTTCAAAACACCAAAAGGGGTTTTCATGGAATGTTAGGTAGTCTTGATTGCATGCATTGTGTGTGACAGGAATGCCCTTTATGAATCACAACCTAAAACCGACTATAATTTTGGAAGCTATGAATACTTATGATAATTGGATATGGCATGATTGTGTTTGGCTTTGTGGTCGGATCATCAAACGACACTAATGTTTTGCATGAATCACCTTTGTTTGAAGATTTAAATCATAAAATTGTTCTTAATGAAAATTTCACCATCAACTATCATAACTACACTCTGCATATTATATGGCAGCCGAAATCTATCCTAATGGTCAATTTTAGTTCAAGCTTACAATCAAACCGTAACTTGCGAGATAAGAAGTACTTTAAAACGTAACAAATGGCATTAAGAAACGATGTCGTACACCCATAAGGAGTTTTAAAAAAGAAGTTCACCATTATTTATGGGTCATACTGTTCTTTTAGTCCAATAAAAAATAACATGGTTATGCTCACTTGTATAATTTTATATAACATAGTCTTCGAGGAAACCCGACGTGATCCTACGTGGAAGAGTTATGAAAATGGAAATTTAAGGCATGACTATATATTGTAATTTAGGTGTTGTCCATGATAATATATACCAAACACTGACATAAACCAAAACTGAGGTCTGTATAGAAGGCTAGGAGATGATCCGACTGTGTATCTTAGGGCAAGATGGGGAGCCAGAAGCGGGAACATATGAAGTTTAGTTTGATTGTTATCATTGTGATTATTAGTCTATTTTAACTAGTTCATTTTTTGTAATTTGAATTTTCTAATAAATTTTTTTGGCTTGATCTAAAACTTATTATTACACATAAGTTGAAGTTGAAACTAACTATTAAAATTAAGTTATTTTAAGTATTCTTGACATAAGTTAAAACATTACGTTTAATACAGAATAGATATTAAAATTAATAAAATTAGTTATTACATTTAATAAAACTATCTATTGCAATAAAGTTAGGTGAATTTAACAAAAATTAAAACTAACTATTACAATAAAATTAGGTGCATTTCAACAAAATCTAACAGCCAATGGCTTGTTCTTCATCATCTTTATCAGATCTTTAAGATAGACAGTTTATTAGTTTTCTGCTTTTATTAACTTATTTTAAAAAAAATGACACTTGTTATTAGGAGGGAAGAAGATGATGCGAGGAGGAAAATAATATGAGGTGAAATAAAATTTTAGATTTAAGGAACAAAATATTGAGCGAGTGATCTGTCAACATTTTTTATTATTAACTAGGGTTGAAGACTAACCCTAAACACTTAATCTCTTATTTCAGTTTCCTGGTTCCATTTTGGCCTTGAATACCTCTCATTTATCAAGCAAAGATTACCAGACGAAAAAATTGGATCTTAGTATGTTAACCATTAGAAATTTAATAATTTATTTCTTCACATGACAATGCAAATCATATGATATTGGATCATATGTCTTTGATTAGATGATAAAATATCTTTGACTAGGAATGGAGATATAGGAATTAGGATATGATCATGGGTTAGTGAAGTGTTAACCGATTTTGGCTTGTACATGGTTATAATTTAACAATAGTGCATGATAGGGTTAATTTGAACGACCAATCATTTTAATTCAACCCCATATGTTTTTCCTCCTCATATCATTTCTTCCCACCTATTGACAATATTCAAAACTAAACTGATGTAGATTTACTTTTAAAGTGTCCATTAGAAAAGTCTTATTCTTGTTTAAAATTATTATAATGTTCTTTTGCGAAAGATAACTTTTTCAAAATTGTTTTACCGTAAGACCACGATGTGTTGATCTAATAACTCCGTTTGCACACTCGTTCTCCATATATCCGTTCATGTTAAACTCATTTCCTTCGGATGATCCTTATTAGTTTTTTTCCCTAATTTTTTTGAGTTCTTTTGGCCATTATCTCTGTAACACACAAGGTCCGGACTATGGTCAAACCCATATGGAGATCCGAACTCAAGACGTCATGGGTCGGAAAGACTCCTAATTTACTTTTTATATCAAACATAATTAAAAGATAATCTAACATGAATTGAAGCATATAAATCCACTAATCATCCTTAACAACATTTTCAACCAAACATATTAATGCAAATTACATTTTAAGTAATACAAGAACAATACAATCATGAAGATAGCTAGCTTCTTAGTTCCACTTCCAACTTCTATTTGATATGCAAGAATGTTAATTGAGGTGAGATGACAGCTCAATATAATGCACTCGCATTCTTTAAAGATGCGGAAATAAAATCAATTTATGAAGTAAAAACGTATAACAAGAAATATAGTACAACTTCAACGAATCAATGACATATATATTAAACAATCAATGAGCTCACAACACCAATAAGGTTTCCAACATATCATGCAATTCATATTTCAGCATATGAGTTCATGGTACAAAAACTTTGGTTTGTATGTCCACCTATTGTTTACCTCGGCACGGACAACCGCCGTTCATGATTCTCGACCACCAGAACCATCGAGGTAGACCAAAAGTCAAACAAGACTTTCACCGTAGCAACTCTGGAACGAGACTTATAGGACTGCTCTGTTGAAATAATAAAGAAAAAAAACCTTTTTAAACGGTTTTTAGTGGGTCACTGAGTCACTGATTTTCCAACTCATTGCTTTACCTACTCATTGAATCGCTAGGCTCGTTTGTGGTCTATAAAAAATAATAGAAAAATGGTTTAAATTATAATTATAGTCAATACTAATTGACTTAAGTTAAATGGGTTATGGTTAATAAAACCAAGGGCTATATTCAAGAGAAACCTTGTAAAGTTATAAGAATCCAATCAATGGACTCTTCAAGAAGTGAAACAATATCAAGCCATCAAAATATTCGTAATGTTATTTATTTTTATGTAGTGGATTTACACCACACTTACACCACCACCTTTACAACTCTTACCACCCTTACACATTCTTATTTATCTTGTAACCTCCAGCTTAATATATGTTAATGGCTAGTAATGGTTGTATGTCATTACCTTTAATACTTTATGTCATTAACCATCCACTCTACTATATGACCTATAAATAGAGGTCCTTACACAATTGTATTTCACACTAATTACAAGAATGAAATGGTCTCTTATATATTTTCTCTCTACTTATTTATGTTTATCATTTTCTAATTCTTAGTTTATAACACGTTATCATGCACGTAGCTTTACCGAGCGGTAATTTTGTTCCTTCATAAATAATTTTGATTTCATAGTTTTGATTATTTTTTTACTCGGGTGAGTTTTTACTTATATATTCAATTGATTTGGTTCCATTGGTAAATATTTTATCAATTTTTTTATGGTACGAACACGGGATAGATTTATTTCATTTTTTTATATTTTCTGGCCACCATTAGGATCTTTTTGGATTTTGTTAAACATGACATTGCACATGGAAGTTTTAGATTTTATTTTGTTCTACATAACATTAATAACATTCTAAGTATTCATCAATTTTTATTTTTTTATATTATCATTCGAGAACACCATATTGATTTTACAACAGGTGTCTATACATGCCAATGCGACATTGGAAGTGGTTAGGTATATACAATTCGTTAATCGCTTCGTCATTCTAAAAAAAAAAACGGAAATTATAATTTTAGGTTTTCTTTTAATTTTTGTCTCACCTAAACTCATTCACTTGCTAGATTTTCTTCTACTCTCAAATCTGAGCATATAACCCCACTATCCTCATGGGGCTTGGGGCTTGTATAAAATATCAATCCTTGTATGTTTCTATCATTCAATCTATTTTTTTTTATTTACTTATACTCTCTTTTAATTTTAGTGTTGTATCGATAAATTATTTTGTTTTCATATCAAAATTCATAAGTCTACATCTATAATGATAGTGATCCTTACGACTACACAAAAAAAGTTGATTTTTTTTCTTATCCATCTATCTTAAAAAGATATGATGTATAAATCAGTACTACGTACTATATATAAAAAACAGTTGGTATCGCTTTTCTCCATCGTTTTTATAAGATGAGAAAAAATTGGCATATTTCAAACTTTAGCCAATATGTTTGATCACTTTCGTAAATTCTTAAAGAATAACATAGATCACAGGTTTATAAGAAACCTTTACCATAAAATATGTTTTTTAAAAATACCAATTTCTTGGTTTTACACCAAAACTTGCAATAAATATCTACCTATGCAGAATGAATGGTCCATACCTATGGAGCATGGGTAATCAACTTTACCAAATACGTTGATTTTCTTTCTTATATTTTTTTTTCATAGAGGAAAATAAAAATCCATCGAAAGATGGTCTATAGTTTTTATCCCACTTAATGAAACTATAAACCTAAACAAAAAAAATTGGTGTTGTTTTGGACTTGATTGCCTTTACGGTATTGAATCATATACATGTTGAGAACAACCAACGACCGATTAATATTTCTATTTGTCCATTTGGACTCTAATAATGTGATTTATATTCCTCACATGTAATCTATCATCTACCACAATGTGGATTTTTATCTACAAAATAACGATAATGATTTCTTTATTTTCTTAAAAAGAAACACTTTAAACCAATTTAAATTATTTTTTTCTATCGATCCCAAAATAAGATATCGTTATTATGGTAGATAAACAATTTCAAATACCAATAAAACGAGGAATTGTTGCATGCTTGGGGATATTTAGCAATTTTTGATTTTTTTCTCGTGGTAATAATCTCCAAAATTGAGACCGTTACACTTGTAGTTGGAATACGGTAGGACACAAAAGATCAAAGGGTACGCACCCGACTTGCTAGCCTAAATTATTAGTCCTTGTAGAAACTATATTCATCTTGAAATTAATTTCTTTGATAAATAAAGTGTCTATAATTCTATTCTAAGGTGAATGATTATCTCGTTGGCACTATAATTCACAACTTTTTTCCTTTTGGAGATTTATTTGTATATTTTATATGCTTTTGGTTGTAACCAATAAAATTCATGGTTGATGTTCAATTTGTATGTCAAATAGACTAAAAATTTAGGACAATTTTTTTATGGATCTTGAAGTCAGAATCTACTGTCCAAACTGGTGTTGTTAAAATCCAGAAATTATTATAAGTATTTGTCCTCGAATTAATCAGAAAATACATTATGAAACTTGTTTTCGTATATGAGATGAATATAATCTCGCCACAATCAGGGGGAGACTATACATTACCAGAAGTTGGTTGATAGACACGTTTTTGTGTCTTAAATAGTCTCATATTTATAATGCTTTTCTCAATTTTTATACTAATATTGGTCTTTTGTAGGTATTTTTGTGAACTAGCAATTGTGGAAAAGATGGGCTTAAAAAGTGTTGAAAGCAACCCAGAAGAATTGATAAAGGCACACAATAAAAAATTGATAAAGGCACCCACATCTCAAATTTGAATATGAAATTGGCGGGAAATTTATTTTCTTCATCTGCGTGTACTTATTTAAAGATAAGAATAGTCTTTCCTTATTTAAAGAAGTTGTACATGGTTTAAATACGGTGTTTGGGTTAATTTGTTCATGTGAGAATCAAAAGGAATCTCGGAAAGAAAATATATTGCTAAGGTAAATCAGGTTATCTCGGGAAAAAGGAGATATTCTTTCCTGATTTTGTTACTTTACTATTTGTTCGAACAACAAAGCGACAACAAGAAGGATCGAGATGTTATTCTGCCTTGAAAAGGAAAAAAAATCACCGAGATTCAATTCTCATTAATGAGAAGATTTGAGGAGTAATTGAGATGAGATTTGGGTTATAAAGTATAAATAGGGGTTGTGCAAATCATTTAGGGACAAACAGAGTCACGGGAGAGCTCAAATAAAAAAAGGAAAAAAAATTTGTTTCTGCACTTTCAGAAACAAATCCGAGGAAGAAGAAGGAGGAACTGTTACGAAAAAGTTTCAACTGTTGTTGTTCGTGTGGCCATATCTTTCATATTCAAGGCTTCAACAACGATTTCTAGAACCTTTAGCAACAATTCTACAATGGTGCCAACGACATTTTGGGCTTAAACTACACAAAAAGTCAGTCCTTCTTTATTGCACCAACGAGCAGCCTTTCTCTACTGCATTTGTGGTTAGTTCTTCTTCTAATAATTTCACGGTATGTCGTTGAATCAATAGAATAATAATAGAAAATTGTAAGTCCTCTCACGTAGTAATAAAATCAATTGGTTAATCAATTTTCTTGTGTTTTTCTTATTAACATGAGTGGCTAAATATCTCATCTAGGATTAGGGAGGAAGCTATATTATACATGCTAAAGTATCTTAAATTATTTTATAAATTATTTTTTCATGACACTTTATTATTGTTTAAAATTTATGATAATTGACTTCATTTGTCCTTAATATTAAGTTTGTCATATGAAAATAATTTTTACAAGCAACCCTAGTGAAGAAAATTATCAATTATTTAAAGAATTGTTATTGGTTTTAAAAGAATTATATTCCGAAACGTATTCACATGTCCTAAATCGTTTCGAGACATTTGTGGAGAACTTACAAAATGTTTTGATACTTAAGTATACATAATATAGTGGAATCCTGACATCCTAGCACCCACCTCATATTTTACACTGAATTAATTTTATTTCTTTACTTTAAAATGGGCTAATCGATGTTTGGTACTCAGGTTTTGACCAGGTTTAGTATTTGGTCTAACATTTGTCCAATGTTAAGGCTTGGTACCCGGACTAGACGTTGACCTGAGTTGACTAAGTTAAATTTAAACTTCTGTTTAATAACTATTAAAAAAATGGGCTAATTGATGTTTGGTACTCAGGTTTTGACCAGGTTTAGTATTTGGTCTAACATATTTAAAACTGTGTACCTTCTTTACGAATTCATGCATAAGTGAACGGTTAGACCAACTACTAAACCTGGTCAAAACCTGAGTACCAAACATCAATTATCCCATTTTTTAATAGTTATTAAACAGAAGTTTAAACTTAACTTAGTCAAATCGGGTCAACATCCAGTCCAGGTACCAAACCGTAACGTTGGACAAATGTTAGACCAAATACTAAACCTGGTCAAAACCTGAGTACCAAAAATCAATTAGCCCTTTTAAAATAAAGCTTTAGAATAATTTCTAATCAAATTGTGTTTAGCACTTTAATTAATAAAAAAAATTAAGTTTTACGATTTTAAAAATCTTTGTGGACAAATCTGTAATTGTATACTGTCTAATCGACAGTTGTGCACTTGCGACAAAATAAAATCCCACAATTGGTGTTAATTAATTTGATAGTTATATTAACTTTAAGATCTAACCGATAAAGGTTGTCATTATATGATTGGCGTGAAATGTTTCAATTTGCTTTTACATAAGTTTTTGCCTGTTGAAGAGGATAATTCAGTTCTATCTAGCAAACAAATAGCGCTCTATAAGAGATTATCGGTAGTGCTTTAATTGAGTCTACCAAAACACGATTCACATTCTCAAAGTTATTATCTCCCCATTTGAAGAAGATGAGGTTATAATGCCCGTGGTCGATGGTAGCAGAAATTCACTGAAGTTATCAAGATATACATACACTTGAGAATTATTTTGGGATCGTGGTAAGTTAATATGTTGTCGAATATCAATTTACAGTAGCTACTGATTTAATAAATAATGGTGCATGCAGAGGAATATCGACAAATGTGATTGGTTGGCATACAATCCAAATTAAATTGGATTAATCTCTTGATTGATATAATTTTGGATCCAAAACATAAACACCTTATTATTGCTAAGCCTATAAATTACAGGTTGGTGTAGTTATAATTCGTTTTACTAGAAATATGATCGTTCTAAAATAATTTGAAGGTTTTATGCTCAGACCCTAGGATTGATTCAATAGTTTTTCTTCTCCATGTATGATGTATTTGGCATGGTAGTCCTTGAAGGGCTCATATTACATTCACCTATTAAATGTGGTCGGAGAACATATTCGAATTTGTAATCCTTGGAGGATTCAAATTATATTTAGGCAGCAACCTGACTCGATTATATCAGGTTTAAGCAATCCTTTAAGTGTTTTTAAAATTCTTTTCAAAGTACCAAAATCCGAATTAGTTGATGATATCAAATTTACAGGTCTCTTGAGGAGTCCTTAAAAACACAAAAACCCATGTTTTAACGACATAAATACTATTTTTTCTTAAATTTGTAATTTAATATTATGCTTGCATAAAACTTGTCTATATAATATAGACTAGAGTTGTGATTTTCATGCTTGTTTTTGTAATACTCATATAGTTGAGTTAACATCCATAAAACGTCAAAGATTGTACTTTTTTTTTCTTTCATTTCAGGTTTTGTCCCATGTGGTTTTTCCTGACAAGGTTTTAGCGAGGCAACATCTTGCTAACTTTAAATTTGTTTATTCAAGATATTGATCTGTTTTTTTTTTCCTTCAGACAGTTTTTTTTCACATTGGGTTTTATTGGTACGGTTTTAGTGAGGCAGTTTATTGAACATGATGGTCATCCAGGGAGAGTTGTATCAATTTTGGTTATTTGGTGGATTCCCACCATTAACTGGTCATTTTGTTAGACCAAATCAACATAACAAGCCCTTAGGAATT
The DNA here is from genome assembly GCA_023531435.1 of Papaver californicum. Lineage (NCBI taxonomy): Eukaryota > Viridiplantae > Streptophyta > Magnoliopsida > Ranunculales > Papaveraceae > Papaver > Papaver californicum. Next base: position 5,391,574 of record JAJJMC010031261.1, on the reverse strand, counting down.
TGGATGATCCATATAGCCACAAATAAAGTTTTGTTCACTTACGGTAATGTATCTACATCTTGGCATTTTGTTGAAGAAACTACATCAATTACTTCCGCAAATCATCTCGAGAAGCTAGTAATCCATGACACAACTCCTCAAAAAGTTGAAGAAGAACGTACACTCAACAAAAGGTATTATTCGAAGACAATACAATTACGCTTCACAAAGAAGACTTCATCAACTAGCATATTTCTCCAAAAAATCATTATAATCTTTTGCATTCAAGAAATTCATTTATTAAGATTGGAAAGTCTCAACTCAAAGATTTGCAAGCCAAGATTTAACTGGAGTACTTATCAGGGGGGTATCATGGTAAAAGGTATTTATCAAACTTATCGCGTTGTACTTTTTTTCCTTCATCAAGGTGTTGTCCCATTGGGTTTTCCTTGTCAAGGTTTTAACGAGGCAACATTTGCGCGTCCATCACTATGTTTTGTACTCTTTTTCCTTCGCCTAGGTTTTTCCCTTTGGGTTTTCCTAATAAGGTTTTAACGAGGCAATATCGTAATAGTGTGGTGTCATCCAACGTGGAGTGTTTTGAAATAAATATATAATGGATTTATACCACACTTATACCACCACCTTTACATATCCTACCACTTTACACATTGTTATTTATCTTGTAACCTCCACCTTAAGTGTATGTTAATGACTAGTAATGATTGTTATGCCATTATCTCTAATCTTTAATGTCATTAACCATCCACTCTATTGTATGACCTATAAATAAAGGTCCTTATATAATTATATTTCACACTAATTCCATGAATGAAATGGTCTTTCATATATTTTTTCACTATTTGTTTGTGTTTATCATTCCTAATTCTTAGTTTATACAACGTAACATGTTTATGCCTGCTATAAGCCTATAACAAAGCTTTTGAACAACTCCACCAAATATCAGTGTGTTTCGGCTTCTTTCCGTTTCCTCTTAAATGATTGCAAATTTGCAACGTCATCCTTATATCCTCAACTCACATGTACGATGAGTTACAAACTTACGAAACAGATATACTTACTGGAAAGTCATTAGAGGTCTCCCAAAAATGATCTTCCATCCACCGGTGATGATATGGCAGTATTTTTTTGTGTGAATATATGGGTCCCGTGACAGAGAAAATCCTAAAAACTGAACTTTGATGTATATTTGGAAGACCATTTATGGGAGACCTTTAATGTTTCGTACTTGTTGCTGCACCAAAATATGTTATAGTAGTATAGTTTTATTTGGTACTCCCGGTTAAGCCAAGCAGACGTGGCCTAAGGCGTCTGACTTCTGATCAGGCGATTGTTTTCGAGTCCCACCGGGTGTGCTTTATTTATTTATTTATTTTTTTTCCTTTCATAAAAAATCTTCACATGTTGGAAGATTCCCTATTCAAACTCTCTGGTACCGGCACTGAGCTATTCGACTCCAGTGAGTAATGATAAATAACCTAATCAATGATGCTAAAAATCTGACTTCCTCAATCCGTCCTCGCCAAATTCTCGCCTCCGCAATGTCTGAACAACACCCATTAACGGAACCTTCAATCTCCAATTCTTCAGAAACCATCCCTTCTCTCCCAGAACAGCAAAACCCTAACTCTACCTCCGTTCCTACCTCAAATTCTGTTGCTATACAGAACACTATCTCAATCACCTCCACGGATTCCACCTCCACCTCCACCTGCACCTCTATCCCAACCCCTAACTCTACCTCTGTTCCTAATCAAAATTCAATTTCTAACCCTAACAATAACCCTAATTTAAATCATCATCATCATCCACGTCTTACTCCCCCCTTCCCTAAGAAGCCTAGGAAAGGCGGTAGAGCTCCTCGGTCGTCGCCTCTTTCTATCAATGACCAGGTATTTCCTCAGTTTAATTATTCTAATGGTAGACTCAGTGGGATTAATGGAAACGTTAGTGGTAATAGACAACACATGCCTTCCAGTTCTTCTTTAAATTTTATGAAATCCAATTCAGAGACTTCACATTCTTTGCCACCCTTACCCAGTACTACTGAGAGTATTGGCAGGACCATTCCTGATATATCTGAAGAGATTATATTTATTAATAAAGAAGCTACTTCTGAAGCTTTAACAGCACTAACTTCAGGATTTCCAGCTGATTCTCTCACCGAAGAGGAAATTGAGGCTGGGGTTGTTTCAGTTGTAGGAGGTATTGAACAGGTTAATTATACATTAATTAGAAACCATATACTAACTAAATGGAGGGAAAATATAAACAGTTGGTTAACAAAAGAATCGTTAGTGGGTTCGATACCTTCGCATGGTCACACCCTTTTGAATTCAGCTTATACTTTCTTGGTTTCACATGGATATGTTAATTTTGGGGTTGCACCTGCGATCAAGGAAAAGATTCAAGTAGAGGCAACTAAACCGAAAGTTATTATAATCGGAGCAGGATTGGCTGGTTTAGCTGCTGCGAGGCAATTGATGACATTTGGGTTTAAAGTTGTTATTTTGGAGGGTCGGAAAAGAGCTGGTGGAAGGGTTTATACCAAGAAAATGGAGGGTTCGGATAAAATTGCTGCGGCAGATTTGGGAGGAAGTGTTTTGACGGGTACATTTGGAAACCCACTTGCAATTTTAGGCAGACAGTTGTCTTGCTGTCTTCATAAGGTAAGGGATAAGTGTCCCCTATATAAGCCAGACGGGAAGCCAGTTGATCCTGATATGGATATGAAAGTGGAGACAGCATTTAACCGGCTTTTGGATAAAGCGAGCCGTCTCAGACAGTCAATGGGGGAAGTTTCTGTTGATGTTTCACTTGGATCTTCGCTTGAGACTTTTAGAGAGGTCTACGGAGATGCAGTGACTGGTGAGGAGATGAACTTGTTTAATTGGCATCTAGCAAATTTAGAATATGCAAATGCAGGTTTACTTTCACAGCTTTCCCTCGCGTTTTGGGACCAGGATGATCCATATGATATGGGTGGGGATCATTGCTTCTTGCCTGGGGGTAATGGGAGGTTAGTTCAGGCATTGGCGGAAAATTTACCTATCTTATATGAAAAAACTGTGCACACCATCCGTTGTGGTAGCGATGGGGTGCAGGTTCTTGCAGGGAACCAAATTTTTGAAGGAGATATGGCACTTTGTTCAGTTCCACTTGGGGTATTGAAGAGTGGCTCTATCAAGTTTGTTCCAGAATTGCCTCAAAGGAAGCTTGATGGAATAAAGAGATTGGGTTTTGGGCTGTTGAATAAGGTCGCAATGCTATTCCCCCATGTGTTCTGGGGCACGGAGCTCGACACATTTGGGCACCTCTCTGATGAATCGAGTCGACGGGGGGAATTTTTTCTGTTTTACAGCTATGCTACTGTGGCTGGAGGTCCCCTCTTGATTGCTTTAGTAGCAGGAGAAGCTGCACATAAATTTGAGAGCATGCCCCCTACTGATGCAGTATCCCATGTCCTGCAGATCCTAAAGGGTATGTTCTTTTTATATGACAATATTTGTTTTTTCCTTTGTTTGAAGAGAATTACAGGCACATCCGATAAAGTTTAACAAAAAAAATAATTTGATGCTACAAATAAAAGCTCCATAATAGTTAGCAAAGACACTTGCATAAAGATTAGACTACATACTATATATTTGTATGCTATTGCTATTATGATATCTCATTGACATATTTTCTTCAACATATGTGCTTGTGCACAGGTATTTATGAGCCACAGGGAATTGATGTTCCAGAGCCGATTCAGACTGTTTGCACTAGGTGGGGTAGTGATCCCTTTAGTTTAGGTTCATATTCAAATGTTGCCGTTGGGGCATCTGGGGATGATTATGATATCTTAGCAGAGAATGTTGGAGATGGGAGGCTTTTCTTTGCCGGGGAAGCCACTAACAGGAGATATCCTGCAACCATGCATGGGGCATTTCTCAGTGGACTTAGGGAAGCTGCAAACATGGCTCACCATGCTAATGCTGGGGCGCTGCGTGTAAAAGTGGAGATGAGTCGATCAAAGAATTCTCAGTCTTGCGCTGCCCTTCTGGCCGATTTATTCAGGGAGCCAGATCTTGAATTTGGGAGCTTTTCTGTTATTTTGGCTCGTAAGAAATCTGATCCCAAGTCGGCAGCGATTTTGAGGGTCACATTTAGTGGACCTCGGAAGAAGAACACTGAAGGATCAAAACCAGATCAACAGCACTCTAATAAGTTACTATTTCAGCAGCTTCAGTCACATTATAATCAGCAGCAACAGCTTCATGTTTATACCTTGTTGTCAAGACAACATGCTCTTGAACTGAGTGAGGTTAGAGGAGGTGATGAGATGAGATTGCACTATTTGTCTGAGAAGCTTGGAGTGAAGTTGGTAGGTAGGAGAGGTTTGGGTTCTGCTGCAGATTCTGTTATTGCTTCTATCAAGGCTGAAAGGGTAATCCGCAGATCAGCATCAACTTTTTTGGCTCTTAAATCAGGTGAAATATTTTTTTTTATTTTCACTTCCAGACTTGCTATATGTTTTTCGAATCAGTTGACTGTTTTAATAACTCACGATGATAACGTTTGAAAAAAAATTCTGCTTTGTGGGAAAAAGGTACATCTAAGCAGAGAGCTGCCAATTCCAAGCAAAAAGTAGTCAGGTACGAAAGGCAATTACACTTCAAATTTATTGTATATATCTCGACGTTCATTTCATTTCTTAACCTAGAGGCTATTTTCCAGAAGGGCAAAAGTAATTCGCAACGGCAGTAGTGCTGCACCTCGTCCGACCTCTTCAGCTTCTACTTCTGCATCTCGTATTGCCTCTGCTGCTGCTTTTACACTTTATCCTGTCTCTGCGGATCCTCCTTCTGCCCTTCATCCTGGTTCTTCAGGTCCTCCTTCTGCCCATCGACTAGGCTCTGCAGGTCCTATTGCGGCTCGTCTTTCTTCTGGCTCTCCTTCAGCACAACGTCCTGCCTCTGGAAGTCCTTCTACCGCACCTTGTCTTGGATCTGTAGCTCACCCTGTATCTCGACTCTTCTCATCAGCTCCTCTTTCACCGCATTCCGTTGCTATAGCTTCAACAGCTACACCTCATCCCAACGATGCAGCTCTGTCTACTGTACCTTGTATTGGCTCTGCAGCTCCCTCTGTACCTGAACCCATCTCCGTAGCATCTCTTTCACCAGATTTTGATGCTGTAGCTTCATCAATTACCCCTCTTTCCAGTGATGCAGATCATCATAGTGCACCTTGTATTAGCTCTGCAGCTTTACCCCAACCTGTCTGTGCAGTATCTCTTGCACTGCATCTCGATGATGTAACTTCGTCAGTTACTCCTATCCTCAGCAATGCAGCTCGTTTTGCTGAACCTTTTCTTGGCTCTGCAGCTCCTTCTGTGCCTCACCCCCAGTCTGTAGCACCTCCACTCACCTTGGAACCTCCAATGGATGATGTATCTTCTCCTGTCTTGTCACCTCCTCTCGAAGCTCCACCTCCTGCTGCCTTTTCTCCTTCTCTGGACCCTGCACCTCCTCTTGCCTTTGTATGCCCTCTTATCTTATCACCTTCTTCCGATTTTGTATCTTCTCCCAGCTCTGCTCCTCCTCCAATGCATTCAGGTCTTGATTTGTAAAAAGGGATAGCTGAAGCATAAGCGAAACAGATCCAGATAACACATTGGTCCTCTTAGATCTAATTATGATGATATTATATTTGATCGCACATCAACCAAGCATGGTGTTTGTTATTGGTATACATTGTACGGCATGGCGGGAACTTAAATTTGATAACCCACTTGGAAGGAAGGACGTGTGAAGCCAATCTCATAATCCCACAAGCAACAACCACAAGTTATATCAACTCTCATTTTCAAAAAGCTTGTCTCTTGTTGCGACCCTGTCAAGGAATTGGTCTTCCGTAAGGCTGATACCATGTTGTATATTTTTGGTTAATCAGCGGAGGAGCAAATGCCAGTGAATTGTGTGATTCTTCACATTTGATTTAGAAGTGTGTGTATGGTGAAGTCTACCTCACATGGAGCCCCCAAAGTTTTTCGCACCAGAGATTGATATAACAATTACTGTAATTGAGTATATGTAATGTAAAGCATCGAAAAATCTTGATCCGCACTTTCTTTTCTACCTACTACTGTGACATATAAATGACAATTTTCCATTTTTTTTCTTCCTACATTCACTTGTCACTATCGTAATTTTGCATCTCGACTCCTGTCAGTAACTGGTCTTCTAAGTCGATCTTCTTAACCACCAGTAAAAATAGCTATTTTGTAGTTGAATTCCAGCACAATTTTAAAGCTGAACTTCTTTTTGTTTTTCCTGAAATTTATATTTAGTGATGATGATCACGTTAAGATGTGAAAAGCTATGGCGTCCAATGGGCAAAGGCAAAGTAGAGGAACTCACCAACTCTTTGCAAGTGGGTCAACCAACTTACCAACCAATATGATAATAACATAATCATACTTTCTATGAATCTTTTTAGAGATCGTACTTTGGTCCCTACCATTATAAATGGAATAGACAGCGCACTAGACGCTGGGCAACCGAAGCAGTTTAGATCTTGATCCACCGCCAAATTAGACAACAAAATTCAATTTAGATTCAAACTAAGAATCGTGAATGTTTTTAGTAGGGGTGTGCAGCGGTCTGATCCGGTGGTTTTTGGCTGCCCCAAACCAACCCGATCGTTATACGGTTTATCAAAATATCAATCCAAACTGGACCATTACTTTGTCCAAACCGATATGACCCAAACCGTTATTCATCGGTCCGGTTTGGGTCGGTTCAACGTTTGAAATGGGCTTACAAATTTATTAGGCCCTTTAAAAGAATCAGGGCCCAAATTAAGTTTAGCCCATATTTTATCACATGGGCTGAACAGTTAAAGCCACTGCATACTTTTTTTTTTACTAAATTTAACCTGTAATATAATCATTTACAACAGAAAAATATATGAAAGTTAAATCTTAATAAATAAAAAGATAACAAAAAATATATTCTTTTGAATCAGTAGTGTTTTTAACAGTGCAAGAGGGTGGTACTTAGGGCAGCACAAACCCGACCCAACCCGCTGACCCGACCCGCACCCGTCCAAATATACCCGACCCGCCGATGAACGGGTCGGGTCTGGCGGATCGAGTACGGGTGATAGCTCCTCTCACCCGACCCAACCCGCCCCGCCCACCCGCCCAATGTTTACACGGGTTATTAACTTATTATGAATCTGTGATGTTCAGTTGAATCAGTTCAGTAACTTCAGTTCACAAAGGGAAAGAGTTCTTCAGTTCAGTTCACTTCTTCTTCTTCATCTCTGTAAGGACCGTAACATAGTTCTTCGAAGTTCGATCAAGATTCAGGTATGTATAGTTCTTCACAGAGCCAGATTGTTCACCTGAAATCCCATTGTTCCTCACTTGGTTGCAGGAAGAAACAGTTGAAGAAAAGTAGAAAACTAGAAATTTTGAATCCGATTTTACGTCGAAACAAGTAAGTACCCAAACTTTCATTTCCCATGAATCACCTATTGTTTTGGATTAATTTGTCCCTTGATGAAATTAATTTTTAGGGTTCAGTAAAATTTGGGGATTTTTCTGTTTTTTTGTAATTTAGAAGGTTAATAGGATAAGAGGTAGCCTATACTTGAAGTTCAAGCATGCATCCACTCCAGCTTAATTTAGTTTTTTGAATATTAGCTTAATTAGCATTATTGTGTTTTATTTGAAAATGTACATTAGGATATTAAGTTAAGTAACTGCAATACTGTTCTATAGCAGTAAGAAAAATGAAATGTATGGATTCCTTGATTGCGTGTACAACCATCTTTAGTTTGTTTTCTTAATCTTATATAATACAACCATTCATTTCCTAGTTTATCTTCATCCTTCCCTTACTCACTCGGCAATGTGACCACTAGCTAGCTAGGAAAGAATACACAAGAAGATCGATATAGGCCGTCATGTGAAACTCCAGAGAGGCCCTCAATCGTTAGAGGGAAGCAGTTTAGGCGTGAGTGACCACATATGAATCACTGTAATTCCATTGAACACACTGTAGGTTATTAAGGACTAAGAAAGCTTATACTGTAATCTTTGTCATTCCTTATTGAAGTGGGTCAGAATGGGTTTGTTCGGAACTTCACTGCTAACAGTAAGACGCCTAGGAAAAACAAAAAATGCAACAACTAGGATTGATGTGCAGTGAATCTCTGTTGAGTCCAAACCCAACAAACCCATCAGGATTGGTGCGTTGATTTACCGGTGCCTCTCCATCTTCACAGAGACAATGATATAAAAACTGCATTGTTATGTTATCTATTATAAATGAATGGACTGATAAAGAAAAAATGAATGGGTTGATAAAACCTTTTCTTCAAAGCACCGCTTTCGGTTATTGAGTGCACTAGAGAATAAGATTTAGAGTTCCTTGAATAATGTTCATTATGCCAATACAAATTATACAATAACATCTAGGCAGTGAAACTAGCCTGTATGAGATTTTGATAGTTGTATTCCTACATAGTAATGAATGATGAATCTTTGGAAGCAATATTATTAAAACTTGATTGAGTTGTCACTGAGATATATGCATAAATGGTTTTTGTTCCTGCTACTATAAAGCTAAATAAAGCTATTTGTTAATGTCTACTGTTTCTACCATGTTTATTCCAGAATTAACTCACCTCTTTTGCCATCTCTCTGCCTTGTTTTAGTCTACTGTT
>JAJJMC010031261.1:5356536-5382846 GCA_023531435.1 Papaver californicum | reverse complement strand
TAACTCACCTCTTTTGCCATCTCTCTGCCTTGTTTTAGTCTACTGTTTCTAATATAAAACTTGATTTAGTCTACTATTTCTACTATAAAACTTGATTTAGTAACTCACCTCTTTCTACCATGTTTTAGTCTATTGTTTCTACTATAAAACTTGATTTAGTCTACTGTTTCTATTATAAAACTTGATTTAGTAACTCACCTCTTTCTACCATGTTTTAGTATACTGTTTCTACTATAAAATTTGTTTTAGCCTAATGTTTCTACTATAAAACTTGATTTAGTCTACTGTTTCTACTATAAAACTTGATTTAGTAAGTTACCTCTTTCTACCATGTTTTAGTCTACTTTTTCTACTATAAAACTTGATTTAGTAACTCACCTGTTTTGCCATCTCTCTGCCTTGTAGGTTACCACCATGGTTGAAATCTCAGAAGATGACGTTAGTTCAGATCTTCCACTTGTACAAGTACACGGTAATCTATCCCGACCGCAAATGGGACCTCCGCCTCAACGTCCACCGGCATCCTTAACAGGGACAAGGAGTACAGCTGGGTCATCCGCGGCACCATCTTCTCAACCTTCATCATGCGCGGCACTATCTTCTCAAGAATCTCAGCCTTCATCATCAAATAAGAAGCCTAGAGTTGGTGTGAAGAAATCTTGGGTATGGAATCACTTTGATATTATAGAAGATGGTACTAAAGCAAAGTGTAAGCATTGTCCAAAGGGTCGGGGTAGTTACAAGATTGGCGGTAAAACACATGTGACTACCAATCTTTCTCATCATTTAGAGAAGTGTATTGAGTAAAAAAAATCAGTTAACAAGGAACAAGGAGGACAACAAGCTCTTTGTTTTCAGCCGTGCAAGCTGGGAGAGGAACTACAGTTGGTGGGGGTCAATTTTTCTCAAGAAGGATGTCGGAGAGCACTGATTACATTTATCATTACAGATGAAATGGCGTTTAGAATTGTTGAAGGCGAAGGTTTTAGGGCTTACAGTAAGTATCTTGAGCCGAGATTTAAGATTCCAAGTCGTATGACAGTGTATCGTGATATCTGCACGTTGTTTTTGAATGAAAATGCCTCGTTGATAAGTTATTTCAAGACAAATAAGACAAGGGTATGTCTTACTACTGATACTTGGACATCGATGCAGAACTACAATTACATGGTTGTAACGGCTCATTTTATTGATCGGGAATGGAAGCTGCATAAAAGAATCATTTGTTTTTGTTCGATTGAAAGTCATGAAGGTAAACAAATTGGTAAGGCTTTGGAGAAATTTTTGGTGGAATGGGGGCTTGAGAGAGTATTCACTGTCACTCTTGATAATGCATCTGCGAATAAAACTGCTATTGATTATTTGAGAAAACAAGTTGTTAGTTGGGGTTTTTCATTACTTGGAGCTAAATTTTTGCGTGTTAGATGTGCGGCTCACGTACTTGCTCTTGTCATTAAGGATGGTTTAAAAAAGTACCATACATCAATTCTCAGAATCAGGGCAGTGGTAAAGTATGTCACGAAATCTCCCGCAAGATTGAAGAAGTTTATGGATGCTGCTGAGATGGAAAGGATAGATTGTAAAAAAGGTTTGATTTTGGATGTGAAAACGCGGTGGAATTTTACTTATTTGATGTTAGTTGCTGCAGAGAGGTATGAAAAAGCTTTTGAAAGGCTACATGAGTCAGATATGGCATTCCGTGAGAAGTTTTGTTATGATATTTCAGTGCCATTTTTTTCTATGGGTGACGGTGATGACAATGTTGATATAGATGCTGATTTTGATCTAGATTCGGACGATGAAGAAGAAGAAGTAGATATTCCAGAAGAAGAAGTAGATGTTGCGCTTAGAAAATCCAAGAAGAAGAAAAGGCCTCCAGTGCATGCTCCTGAAAGATATGATTGGTGCAATGCCAGAGTTCTGATTCAGTTTCTAAAGGTATTCTACGATTGAACTGTTGCTTTTTCAGCTTCTACATATGTTACTTCCCACTCATTCTTGGAGGAACTCGGTACTGTTCGTCAAGAATTAGAAGATTGGAAAAATAGATACGAGGATCCTTTCTTAAGTCACATGGTCGATGTAATGTTGCTCAAGTACAACAAGTATTGGGGAGATTTTGAAAAAATGAATTCGTTGATGTTTATTGCTGTACTTCTGGATCCACGAGAGAAAGAACAAGGATTGTATGTGACTGTTGAAGATTTAATTGTGCATTACGACCCTGTGATAAAACAAAGAAGGGTAAAAGCTTGGGTTGATAAAGTTAAAAAGGATTTTGATGAACTGTTCACAGCTTATAAATTAGAACATACAACTGAAAGTGTGATATCTTCATCCGAGTCTGTAGGTAACTCTAGTTCTACTTCTGCTCAAGGTTCTTCTATTTCTAGCAATGCTAAGTATAGGGAAGAAAGAAATAAACGAAAAAGCCAATTAACTACTGTGGAGGAGCATATGAGATCTGAGGTGGAAAGATACTTGGCTGAGCCTATCTACTCGCCAACCAATGAGGATTCTTGTTTTGATATATTACTTTGGTGGAAGGTCAACTCTGCGAGGTTTGACATTTTGCCACTCATAACCAAATATATATTTGCTATACATGTTTCTTCTGTTGCTTCTGAATCAACTTTTAGTACCGGAAAACGAATTTTGGATCCTTTTCGAAGTTCTTTAAATCCTAGAACACTTGAGGCATTAATTTATTGCAAAATTGGTTACGTACACCAATTGACAAACATTCTTCTAGCCTTGGAGTCTAGGAGGAGGAGGTTGATGTTCTTGAGTCGGGTATAATTTGTACTTCATGGTTCTTAACTTCTTATACAATTATTACTATTTTTATTTATTTTCATTCTAATTGTTCACTTCTTTTGTTGCAGAGCTATTTGGTAACCTTGGTGCTTCTTCCATTATCATAGATGATGATTGAATCGTATTCGGTGACCTGGAGGAGGAAGTTTTAAGTTAGTTTTTTCCAATGTCATCCTGCGGCAGTTGATTCTGGCGAGTTGTTAAACTTAAAGCTCTTTCTTTTCTTTTAGGTATATTTTTGGTTTTCTTTCAACTGTTGACAATCCTAAGTTACAGAACTTTTCTTTCATACAACTCTTTTCTTCCATAGTCTGTAACTTATTGAACTTTTGAATGGGCATGGACGCATGGTTATGTGGATGTGAATGTGAATGTGAATCATGTGAATGTGAATGTGAATGTGACTCTTTTGTAGTATCGAGTTAGTATTAAGAACATAACAGGAATACATGATACAAAACAGATCAATATACAGAACAGGAACAGGAGTACAGGACAGGACATGACAGAAACAGGAACAGGAACAGGAACATGACAGGAACCGGACAGGACAGGACAGGAACATGAACATGAACAGGATTATTAGTCTGGGCGGGTGATAGCGGGTCACCCGCACCCGACCCACCCGATGTGCAGCCCTAGTGGTACTTGGAACAAGGTCTATTACAAAAATTAAAATGGAGTTCATAGTTAGAACTATGTCCATCACAAAACAAAAGAGTTGAGATCCACCGTTAGCCGCTTTGTATCAACTACGATAACTAAAGGCTAACCGAAATGCCTTTGTGTTTGAAGTCTTTCCATCACCAACTCCTCCAAAATCTTTCAAAGATACCACCATGTGTTTTCGACAGTGTAATCAAATGATTTGGTTCTTCTAAATAATAAACTTACTAATCCAAATAGTAAAACCAATAATACTTGTCATAAAAAAATTTACACTATATTATAATCCATATAATTTATAACATGAAGCATGAAACAAGCTAAAACTAAATTGAAACATGTGTATGCAAAAACAGATCATGAGAGATTACTTGAATTCTTGAAATACCAAGTATATCTATACACCCCATTTGTATTATTTTACACCCATATAGTATATACCCATCGATTTAATTGGGGCAGTCGGGTTTTGGATCCCTCAACCTGCGCCCCAACCCTATGGGTCCGGGTTTTACGAATACCAACCCAACTCGCCCCAATATATATCCGGTTTGGAGCGGTTAGACAATCGTCCGGGCCGGTTCGGTTTAGGGCGGGTGGGTTGGTATACCCGTGAACACCCCTTGTTTTTAGTACCAAATTTTGAGTCAAAACTTAGACGACGCATCCGCTTGGGATGGTTGGAACATGTTCGATTTGTTGTATGAATCAAGTGAATCTCGTGATCAAGGTCCAAGGATGACCAAGTCAAGAAACACATATGTAGTGTGGTTACTATGGTTTTGTATTGGACTATATTATTGGAAAATAATTTGACATTAGACTATTATTGATTGCTAACAATTTAGTTCAAGCTCCATAAAAGAAATCAGATGATTATATTTTTGTTTTTTTAATAATCAGATGATTGTATCATTAAACCAAAACATGCGATTAAAAAAGAAAACAGATTTTGGATCATTTTGCTGAAAAAATGAGTAATCAGTTGCAAAATGTTGAAAAATGTCCACATAAATTTCTGTAGCCGTAAGCCAAATCTTTTTTCTTTTAGAAAAAAATATTGTTCTTAGTATATTTCTGCAGTTCTGTTGCCATGCTTTAAAGGGTTCTACCTAGGGCTGCACAGGAACCGACCAGAATCGAAGGACCGAACCGGAACCTCCGCAATCGAACCGGAACCGGACCGAAACCGAGGAACTCGGGACGGGTACAGGTACACGGGAAAAGAACCGACCATAGGGAGGTACAGGTACTCGTTTCTACCTAGGTACTGATCGGAACTGAACTGAGTGTACCGAATTATTTTAGTCGTTGATTAGATATTTGAATTTTAATCCCAACCGTCTATGTTAGGTTACTCGATCGAGTTGAAGATTTTCGTCTGTGTGTGCAAAGTGCAATCAGACATTTCTTATGTTCTTCATCACCAAGGTCTGCACCATAGCAGCGACACCACCTCCACCACTACTATCTCGTCACATCCACCACCATCAGTAGATTCAGTACCACCTTCTTCTTCTTCTTCTTCCTCCCTAAACTTCTTCTGCCACCGGTCCATCAGTAAATTCAGTACCACCATCAGTAGATTCAGTAAGTACCACCGAGTTTCAGATCACTCTAAAGCTTCAAAAGTTTTTATGTAAGTAAGATTTTCTCTTCATATTTGAGTCATTTGACTTCAATTTCTGTACTTTGTATATACATTTTTTTGTTTATGTGTGGAATATTATCATAAATTTTACTTAGGGTTTCCAAATCTGTTCTCAACTGCTCATTTTGCACTGTGGGGGGTTGTTGTTATCTTCAAATTTTTCTGGTTAGTTCAAGTTTTTTTGGGTTCTGATTAGTTATGGGGGAAGGAGATACAGTTACTGTTGAGGTTTGTTGGTTTCACCTTCATATCATTACTTGTATGTTCTATGGCTTAAGGAAGTTGTACTTGTATCAACATGGAGATAATCTAAATTCAATATGTGAGTGAGGTGTTCTCCATGTTTGGGACCAGACTTGTTTTTATGCAATCGTTTTTACCAAACACTACAGTTGCATAGATATGATTTGATATGGGTTCTGTTTTGATTTTATGAAATCGTTTTTGCTTCAGAAATCTTATGGGCATACTATTTTCTCAACTGAGAACTATAAAAGGTTTTAAACCCCTTGTTCAAATTCGATATTTAACTTCAAAACTGCTGCATGCTTGCATTTTTATATGTACTCGAACTTGGGGTAAGTTTTGTGTGTTTGTATTGGAGTTATAATAAAGATATTTATAGTTTACATTTAGTACTGTTTAATCTCAGAAAACCCTTGACTGGTATGCATTAGCAAGTGTAGGTTTGTATCTCTAACATTTGGGTTGCATTCTTGTTTTTCTTTACCTTAGTGTTCTTGATTGGCAAGCTGTTGGTAGGTCTTGTTATAAGTCTTTGTATGTATTTATTTATTATGGCCATATTTTCTGAAATTATATCTATGCAACTATAGTGTTTGTTATGCTTCCCATGTTTGGGACCAGAATTGTATTTATGCATGGACTCATTGTCCTACCAAACCTGGAGGCTCATTAGCATGTACTGTTGTGAACATGTGAATAAATAGGCAATTAGGCATGCTACACGCAAACTCTAGCTAAAAGGTTAGATTGTTGAATGTGCTAAAAAATATTTGCATACTGCAGTTTCGTTCTTGTTTTTCATATGGATTAAGTATCTTGTATGTGCAAGTTGATTGAAGATTGTTTAGCTTTACCTCGTGTTTTTCATGTTCTGTCACAAAACAGCAGTGGATAAAAAATATTTGTATACTGCAGTTTCGTTCTTGGGTTCATTGTAATCTGCATACACATGTAGAGGAATCTGTGTTTACAACTATTATTGCGTGTTTCATGGGATTCAGATATGAAGTTTCTGTACACTGCACATATATTTACCAAGACCGGACACCCTTCGAGAAGCAACCTGACAAGTATTTCTGTCCAGGTAAAATCTATTACAAACATTTTGTGCTACTCCAAAACGAAGATTCAGAGTTTACGAACCACCAGTAAATAAAAATGCAAATGCTACAGGCACTCGAAAAGCCAGAAAAGCAGAGCTTCAAAGAGATGAAGCAGTCGGGTAACAATATACACAAAATCTTTTTGCAGGAGATGAATAAGAAACATTTTTCTCATTTTAAAACTAATTTCAAGATGCATTTACCAGTATTGACAGGATTACAATCTCCTTTTGCAGTAAAGCGTTGCCCATAGCAATTGCAGTTGGAGTTGCAGCGTTGGATGGGTTATATTTCTACCTCAACAGTACTTTCTAATGCCTTTAATAGCGAAAGACAATAGAAGTGATCAATCACCAGGAACGATAAATTTCTTCAATTCTTCTATTTTCTTTGTTCTATTTTTTTTCTTCCTGCAACTAGTTGCTTTTGTGTGTTCTCAAATCTTTTGCTTTTGACATAGAATTAATGCCTGTAGAGGCGTTCCTTGTAAGTTTAGTAGCTCAGATCCTTTGCAAGTTGGTTCTTCAATGAGACCTAGCCTTCTGCTTCATCTGGGATCAGAATTGGCAAGAGGTAGATTTTGCACTACTGTTTGTTAGGAGCGACTTAGTTAGCTTTTTTTTTTTTCAACTGGTTTTTGAATTCAGAGCTTTTCAATTTTAGGAAAAAAAAAAGGTACATGATCATAACCGAACCGAGAAGACGGGTACGGCTCCATAACCGAACTGAGGGTATAGGGTACATGGTACAAGTACACGAGTAGAGAACCGACCATATGGAGGTACAGGTACTCGGTTCTGCCAATAACCGAGCCGAACCGACCTTTGTGCACCCCTAGTTCTACCGGATAATACGATAATAAACCCATCCGCAAGATGGAAACAATTGCTCTTTCATTGCTTAACCATTTTTAATCTAGCAGCATCACAATGCACCATTTTATATATAAGTGTGGTGTAATTTGTGTTAATATTTACAAGTAGTCAATTAGGATTTCTCGAGATTTTTGGAGAGATATTAAATCTCTTGTTAGTGGATCCATACTCTTTCTAAATTCCTAAAATCTTTGTTATTGGATAGAGAGTTTCTGAAAATCAATGAAAATCTTTGTTATTGGATGTTACTTTAAAATTATGGATTTTGACTTCTGAGAGACTTTTCAGTTGAAATAGGTTTGAGAGAAGTCTCTCCAAGAACAACATTATAGAGAGGCTAATTTTGTGGCTGATACATTGTCGAAGAAGGCGTCCAATTGACAGTTAGAGGGAGTATGGTTCAATAATCCTCCTGAAGCTATTGTCAATAATCTTGCTGCTGACATTCAGGGTGTTTCTCATCCTAGGTTTGTCAGAGTTAGTTAGGCTTTCTTTTTAGTTTTTTTGTTATCACAAAAAAAAATCTCAAAATAAGTGATATTTTGAGAGACTTCACTATTTAAGAATTATTTATTTCTTTAAAGGACGTATAAATAAAAAATATGCAAAACTATTAAAAAACTGACATAACAAGGAAAAAAAATAATATATTTGTATCGTTTTAAAATATACAAAAATATTACCGTTGAATTTTCTATAAAGAAAAATTACTTTCATATTAGTTAATATAAAATTAGAAAGAAAATAAAATGAATTTTAAACTTTTTTTGTGATAAAAAATATTTTTACTATTTGATTTATATTTTTTTGTCTCATAACAATATACGACGAATATTTTTTAAGTAATATAATTAATCTCTATAAATCTCTTATAATTATAAAAATCGTTGAGAAGTTTCTTAAAATTTAAAAACTTACAGAGACAACCTCAAAATTTGTCAAGATTTCCAAAAAGATTTCTTTTTGTCGAAATGAACTGAATCAATCTAATGCCGTTCATATTTCAGTGTGCTTGTAAGCTAGTATTTCTTTCTTTAGCTATTATTATCTGCCTGATAGACAGCACAGCAGGTAGTGTCGGTGCTTCTCGTGGTTTGTTACTTATACAATAGGTTCAATAAATTCATAATCAACAACATGGACAACCTAGGTGTGTGGTGTGTACAATCAAAAACCTCATTTGTCGTGACACTAAATAAAACGTAAAATTTAGTTTGATACACCGACGAAAATGTTACTTGTGAAGTACATTACAAATACTGTATTACTTACACACCAACTAATGGAGTAGGACCCACTAAAGTGACGTGGAGAAAAAGAGAGTGGACCAAAAAATTCGGAGAAGCAGTGCAAGTGGTGACAGAGCGAGTCAGACGAAATCACGTCTCCATGCACGATTTCACTGGTTTACCCTTCTTCTTCGGATCTTTATAAATACTCCTCTTCTTCTCTGTTTCCCTCGTTCCTCTTCCTCCACCCCCACCTCTCTCCCTAACACAACAAGATCTCGTGTATTCTTCCCTTTCAAGTTTGTTCTCAGGTTCGTTTTCTTATTCAGATCTTAAGATCATTTTCATTATATTTTTTTGCTTCATTTCAATTCAGTAAGTTTCTGAAGATTTTCATGTAACTTTATCATTTGGTACTACTCAAGACTTCAGATCTAAAGCAGAACTTTTACTCTAATGTGTATTTTGGTTGTTATAATTGTTTTTTATTTATTTTTGTGCGTGTAGTGTCAATCTTTGTTCGATTATGCAAGATTTTTTTTTCCTACAATTATTTAGATTTATCGTTTACATTTATTTGTAATTATGTTCTGATTGGTTTCGTCAATTACACTTGTTGAACATTAAATGATTACAGATTTTTATTTTCAAAATGAGAATCTTTGGCTGAGATTAGTTATATATTAGAAAATCTAATCAAATAATAGAGGAAATGCTTAAGATCTGCTAGGAGAAATAAAAACCTGATATTTGATATGTCTTATGAATTGTTTGAAGTCTAATTGTTCATGAGTATTAAGTTAGTTCAAAACTGTTATTTTGGCTTTTCGTGGATTGCCAGTTAACCTTTGAATATTTGATTGTTATGAACAGATGGATACCTTCCTATTTACCTCAGAATCAGTCAATGAGGGTCACCCCGACAAGCTCTGTGACCAAGTGTCTGATGCTATTCTTGATGCTTGTTTAGAACAAGACCCTGAAAGTAAGGTTGCTTGCGAAACCTGTACCAAGACCAACATGGTTATGGTTTTCGGTGAGATTACCACCAAGGCTAAGGTCGATTATGAGAAGATCGTCCGTGATACTTGCAGGGAAATTGGATTTGTTTCTGCTGATGTTGGTCTTGATGCTGACAAATGTAAGGTTCTTGTTTACATTGAACAACAGAGCCCTGACATTGCTCAAGGTGTTCATGGTCACCTTACCAAGAAGCCAGAGGATATTGGTGCTGGAGACCAAGGTCACATGTTTGGTTATGCTACTGATGAAACTCCTGAGTTGATGCCTTTGACTCATGTCCTTGCTACCAAGCTTGGAGCTAAGCTTACTGAAGTGAGGAAGAATGGTACTTGCGCTTGGTTGAGGCCTGATGGAAAGACCCAAGTGACAGTTGAATACAGAAATGACAACGGTGCTATGATCCCACTTAGGGTTCACACTGTTCTCATCTCTACTCAACACGATGAAACTGTAACCAATGACCAGATAGCAGCCGACCTTAAGAAGCATGTGATCGAGCCAGTCATCCCTGCCCAATACTTTGATGACAACACCATCTTTCACTTGAACCCATCTGGTCGCTTTGTCATCGGTGGACCTCATGGAGATGCTGGACTAACTGGTAGGAAGATCATTATTGATACCTAC
The DNA here is from genome assembly GCA_023531435.1 of Papaver californicum. Lineage (NCBI taxonomy): Eukaryota > Viridiplantae > Streptophyta > Magnoliopsida > Ranunculales > Papaveraceae > Papaver > Papaver californicum. The sequence goes on along the minus strand of JAJJMC010031261.1, from coordinate 5,372,609 downwards.
GGTGGTTGGGGTGCTCATGGTGGTGGTGCTTTCTCAGGAAAGGATCCTACCAAGGTGGATCGCAGTGGTGCTTACATCGTAAGGCAGGCAGCCAAGAGTATTGTTGCTTCTAAACTTGCCCGTCGTTGCATTGTCCAAGTTTCTTATGCTATCGGTGTCGCAGAGCCATTGTCTGTGTTCGTTGACACTTACAAGACAGGTACTATCCCAGACAAAGACATATTGCAGCTGATCAAGGAGAACTTTGACTTCAGGCCTGGTATGATGTCAATTAACCTTGACTTGAAGAGAGGAGGTAACTTCAGGTTCCAGAAAACTGCTGCTTACGGACACTTTGGCCGTGACGACCCTGACTTCACCTGGGAGACTGTCAAGAACCTCAAGCAAGCTTGAGTCTGATTCTCTTTTATAAGCAAATTATTATGGGGAATACAAGAAACAGCATATCTATCTCTACTTTTTAAATCAACATAATTGAGGAAAACGTGCTCGAGATGAAACTTCTCTGAGTTGGTAGTGGGTTTTAGGAGTTTGTAGCAATATTATTATTGTGTTCTTGTTTTTCTCTTGAAGGGAAACTGTCTTTTCTTTGAGTAGTCAAGTGATTGTTTCTTACTACACCAAATTGTTTGGATGTTTCAATTTGTTTGATCATAGAATATTATCAAGTGAAATTAAATACATGAACTGCTCGATGCTTTTTCTTATTTACTATCTCCCAAGTCCCACCGTTGCAAGTTGAATATGTATTACTCTTCCTTACTCCAAGAGTTCCAATAAATTTTGGACATCCATGCTATCCAATAAAATTCCTTAAAAGTAGAGTATGATGCAGTGTCAAATCTGCTTATAACAAGCTGGTGGAGATCAAGTATAACAACAGTGCTGAGTATGATGCAGAACAAGCAAGGATCAGGAAAGCCTTATGGGGTTTAAACACACTTCCTAGAATTAAAAACTTTATTTGGAAATGTGTCTCAGACATAGTACCCTCAAGTGAAAGACTTGCTAGGGTAATTAGATACGTGGGAGATAATTGTAAAATGTGCAATCAAACAGTGGAAACTACTAAACATATTCTGTGGGATTGCCCTTTTCCAAGAGCAGTCTGGATTTCAGTGCCTGGTGCTAGAAGAAGTATGGAATTTGTTGATGCCAGTGTTCAGGATTGGATCAGGAGCTGGTTTAAGAATGATTTCTGCAAATTGGTTGATGACTGGATTGTTAAAATGGCCAATACTGCATGGGAAATATGAAAGGCTAGATGCAGATGTGTTTTCCAAGGCATAAAACCAAATCCAGTTGAAGTGATCAGAAGACACAAAATCTCAATGCTATGACTGGCAAGGATATGAGACGAAAACATAACAAAGATGTTCAGCATACCTCCAATAACAGAATACAAGCTACTTGGATTCGACCTGCTAACCCATACCTCTCTATTTGTTCTGATGCCTCTTTTATAAAAACAAGTTTTTGTGAGTCTGGACTCTGGAATTAGACTAATTCTTAGAAATCGTGCAGGTGAATTATGAAAAGCTAAATGCAATTATGCAACAGACGAATGTGAAGGCCTGATGCTAGCTGTGGAGTGGGCAGAAGAACTTGGTCTTCAACATGTTTGCCTGGAGTTAGATGCAAAATGAGTAGCTGAAGCAGTAAATGGAGACTACAAAAAGGTCTCCTGGGAAAATCAGACTATAGTATTAGCCATTAAGGAAAAATCAGCTTGGATTTGCAAGTTTATTAGAAGGCAAATGTAATAAGCCAGCTGACATGTTAGCTAGGCATGCTAGGAAGTTTAAAATTCAACAGTCTGGTATTCTTATCCTCCATATTTCATTACAAATGCTCTTTTGGTGGATAGAACATGCAATTGGTTATTATTAATAATAAATCCTTCTCTTTGAAAAAAAAAAGAGCACTCAAGGTCAGTCATTCAAATCTCACTCACTCACCCAGTGTGAGAGAAATTCTGGTGTGGACTGTCTTGCTAAGTAAGAGAGGAGAAATTGGAGTAGTGGAAGAAACGTTAAATAGTTATTATAGGTTTTCCTTTCCTATACTTGTACTGAGTTTTAGTTTTTTTCATTTTGATTCTTGAAACTCTGTCACTGACGCATTTTACCCCTTCATAATAGTAGTATTAAATACAGAGAAGGAAAATAAACTTTGAAGAGGATCATAAAATTCCTTCAATCCCATTTTTGATATCACTTAAAAGAGGATCATAAGGAATGGAACCAGAGTCTAAACTTTTACGAATGCAACCAGAGTCTGTCTTGCAATCTCTCCTCCCCAGCACCAAACATCTCGTCAACCCTTTCACCATCCCGGAAGAAATGGAACGTTGGTGTGAAACGTATATGTTGAGTGGTATCAGGGCACTCATCAATGTCAGCATATACAAATGAAAGCTTTGGAAAATTGTTGCTCAATTTACAGAATGATGGAAGAATCTGACTACACACCCGACACCTGAAAAAACAAAGGCCCAAGTAGTTTAAAGTACTTCACTCAACTCTTCAACAGCACGAGTATACAGTATACTTCAACCCTTTCCCGTTTCTGTTAGTATCCACATCAAACACATTGTGTTCATCTCTACTTATCCAACAAAAGTTATAAAACACTATACAACTTCACACGAAACATAAATCAGACAGATTGACTTACCAAGATGCGCCGTAGTTAATAACTGCCTGCGAAAGATGACATTTTTAGTTAGAATTCATCGAACAAGTTAGAAAAAAGAATTGAACTTTACTTAATAGAAATCACAAAGGATATAGTAGAAAAGAAAAGAACCCCCGATTTGAATAAAATCCATTATCTAAGAACCCAAAGTAAGACAAACCCAATCCAAAATTTGTGTTTCTTCTAATGATTTTTCCTGTTAGTTTTATAGTACACTTACAGGAGCCTTAGAAGATCTTATGTTTTGGATAATCTCTGTTAGGTTTTGATCGCTTGAAGCACTATTTAAGTTTCCATGACGATTCAAAGGTAAAATCAAACCTGTTCCTTCCAATCCCTTTGATTTCTCTCCCAAGCTCAACTCATTTCCTCCCTCCATTAATTCTCTCTTTGAAGACAACAACCAGTACAGAGAGCTAAATTAGCATCATCCGAGTCGATTAATCCAACGGTTCATATGGGCTTAATTTTATAGAAACTGTTGATTAGTCCACTATTAGGACTTGTCGGTTGTCCATTCATTTAGTCCTATGGGTCTGGCCCATTTGTTATATGGTCATTGTCAAAAGTATCTATCTAAAAGATCCAACCAAGACATTTGAAGTCTTAAGAAAGTACGACTTCAAATTCAATCCTTCTAAATCTGCTTTTGTTGTACCAAGTGGAAAATTCCTACAGTAGTACAGTTCATAGTAACCAGCAACATACTTGAAGTTGAGCCACCGAAGATCAGAGCAATACAGGACATGCAATTATCAGTATACGAAAAAAAATGTCCAGAAGCTTATAAGAAAACTGGTTGCACTGAACAGGTGCATATCAAAATTATCTGACAAGTACAAGCAGTTCTTCAATCTTTTAAGGAAGAAACAAGATTTCCAATAGGAGGAAGAATGTCAATCAGCTTTGGATCAAATAAAACCATATCTCTCATCTGTCCCAGACTCCTAAGCATGCCTTCTCCATTACAAAGCAAAGAGTTTTTCCTTTATATAGATACCACAACGAGTGCAATAGCTGCAGTATTGGTTCCTGCGGAGGAAAACAAAGAAAACCCAATCTATTTCATCAATAAAACTTTAACAACACTAGAATCAAGGTATTCATAACTTGAAAATATTATCTTTGCGCTATACTTCTCTTCGATAAAGCTCATGGCATACTTCTCGAGCTAGAAAATAAACATAATCATTGAGCATCCAGTGGAAAGTGTTTTAGAAAATGTAGTTTCTAAAACTCTAACAACCACACATCACACCCAAGTAAAAATAAACTCACTATTAAATTAAAATATAAGTTAAGAGACATGAGAGAGAGAACTCGCACTTCATTTGGTAAAATCTTCAAGTTGGGACCTTGAGGAGATCAATGTGGGATCCTTAACTTTGAGACTCAAATTACATATTTATAGGCTTGAGGAAGCACTTCCTCAACAATCCGGTGCTTATCAAGGAAATGCATTAGCTAAGTTACATATATTCTACAATATTTCTAGACTTAAACTTGGGCTTGGTGCCTACACTTAATACTAGCCCTTTGGACTTGGAAGGACATATGGAATATAATATCAAATGAGACAAAAACTAGAAGAATAACAAAATGGGGAGTTCATCTTAATCAATTTGGCATGGAGTACATACAAAGGATGGTTGTAGCTGACTTCTTGGTAGATTTTCTAGAAGATCCTGAATTTGATCTCAAGTTCATTGAGAAAATACATGAACATAAAAGTCCACCAAGCTGTGAATATTCCACACTCACAACACCAGGTTTCTAAAAGATATTTGTAAATGAAGCTTAAAATGAAAAAAAGCTGTGAAGCCGGAGTTGTAATCATAAAACCATGAAATAATTCCATCAAGTTTTCTTATATTCTAGATTTTAGTCCCACCAACAACCAAGCTGAATATGAAACTCTATCACAAGAGTTGTTAGCTTCTAAAGCTTTGCAACAAAAATAATTTATCATGTACAATGATTCTCAACTCATAACGAAGCAGGTTGAAGGCCAATTTGAAGTAAAAGATGCTTCTATGATAAAATACCGAGATAAAGTTAACAAGTTATTAGCTAGATTCGACAAAGTCAGTATCAGGCATGTTCCAAGAAACAAAATGAGGCATGCATATGTTTTAACTGGACGAGGTCCTGAGGTTTCCCGTTAATAAAATTTATGTGTGTGTCCTTTTACTTTTTTGCATCAGAAGTTTTTTTTTTTTTTTTTAATTTTTAAAAGTACTACACATGTTCATTCTTCTATCAACAAAAATGTTGGTGGTGTACTATGTAATCTCTCCTTTTCAAAGAGGAAACTAGACGCTATATTGTATCAAAACAAAAAAAAGGTAGCTGGCTATAATAAAATTTGAAGCAAACAACTCAGTATCAAGAAGAGTGATCTTTTAAAATTTGAAACAAACTTATAAAAATAAAGGTTCATAAGTTCATCTTTTGAATATTTGGTCAAAGGTGTTAAGAAATAAAAATACCTCAAAATAAATGGTCGCACAGGTTAAATAGTTCAATCAAAACAAAAGACCAAAAAGCTATGAACCAAATAATGTTATAACAATAAGAAATTCATAACAAGAACAGATAAACCGATAGCCTACATAAAATTTTAGAAAAATAAGGTGGGAAAATATCAAAAATTATGGTACAAAGTTATTATACTAAATCCAAGAACAAAATGGACAAAAAAATTCTTGGCAAAGTAAACCTAAGCCTGAAAAATTAATAAATAAAAATTGAATGAGCTATCAAGCCAAAGATTATGCAAATCAAGTTAGGGCATAAATTGGAACTAAGCCCAAGGAAGCCTATTGAAACTGAACAAGTGATATAATGAAGAATGTACATAAATATAATAAAATAAACATCATAACTGAAGCTATATAATAAAGGCAAAATAATAATTATATTCCATCATTTAAAATTTTGAAATGTCTCATCCAAATAAGACATGAAGGGTATTGTACAAAAAAAATCCAAGGAAAAATGTTTTAAAAAGAATAAATAAAATAAAATCAAAATACATAAGAAAAGCTTAAGGAGAATCGCTTTTATCAGCCCCACCATCATCTCCATTTCCATCTTGATTGTTTTCATCTTCATTATCGGAAAAAGTGAATTCAAAATTAAAATCTAGAGAATCGTTATCTCATTCTTCTATGTAATCTTTAGTATTCTTTCCAGTAATGGATGGACTGAGCCTAAAAATAAAAAAATGTTAGATACTTAAATAAAATAAGTTACCTATATATTAATGCCAACAACAACTTGCGTATGGACTAGTGTTAACTCATTTCTAGCAGTATCAAGCCCAAGCCTAAGAGAAAGATCACTTTCTAAAAGGGCTTGATTCTCAACTTTAACCCTAAAAAGTTCATCTTTGGTAGACTCGAGCTCGTGATTCAAGGGTTCTTTAAAACCTATAATAGCAAGAACCCGGGACATCATTTCAGCTAGCTCGGCTTTACTAATAACCAAGATTTATTCAAAAGATTTAGTCCCAATCTCAAGGATTTGAGTTTGATATATTTTTTCAGACAAATTTTTTGAAAATTTATCCTTGAGAGAATCATAAAAAGAGTTGGAAGATGCAAGTTTCATCACCAGATCTTAAATTTTATCTTGAGCTACCCCGGGTTTGGAACAATGACTCTTTAATTTTTCGATGTCAGACTTAGAAGAAATGAGATTGTTGGTAGTATGGTTACACCGAGAAAGCATGCTAGCAAGAGAATGATGTAAACTGCAAACAAAATAAGCATAAGATGAATTAGGTTTTCCAATAAAAATCTTAACTTGAAAGTTGAAACTGAAAGGTGAAAGGCAAAAAACAAACAAATACTTGGCATATCTAGTAGGGAGTTCAGTTTGAGCTTCAGGAAAAAGCAGACTATTGAGATTAATAACATCATCAACTCGAGGGAGGTTGACTAAAGCATTGTAGGGATCGAAGGTCAAAATCCTCTTTGAAAGATGGTCTCTTGATGAGCAAAGTTGACCAAAATTCGCCTTGTTGAGCTTTAAGGCCCTCAATGTTGAAGGAGTCCTTATATGCATCTTCAATACTCCTAAAAGTATATGTACTATGTGTTCTTCGTAATTTACTTTATTAAATTATTATTATTATTATTTTATTTTTTTTATTATTATCGAGAATTTTATTAGATGAAAAAGGTAATTACACTGAACCAGAAGGAAGCCTAGCCACAAGCTGGGCTCCCACTTCTTTTTGGATAGCTAACCCTAATCTGAAGAAAAGAAAGTTACCGATTTTGTGGTTGTAATCAAAGCTGGCTATACAGTTCTGCAACCTATTTACAAAAATTATAGTGTCCTCTCCTAGCTCGCCTAGGGTCGTGAAAGCCAACACACCGAGCCCGTATCCGTGGGCCTCGCACTTATCCAGGTATTTGGTGCGTTTCCGGGTGATGGCGTTTGAGATGGCTTGACCAGGTGAGAAAACGACTCTCCCCCCACCTGTGAAAGGAGACACTCCGGTGCCGTCAAAGCAAACATCCTGTCCATTCTCCCAATTATATACAAGGATATCTGCTAGCCGTAGAGAACGCTCATCGTCGGCCAAGAAGCCCAGAGGCGCCTCTTTCCGCACTGACAAACCTGCCTGAAACACATGTCGGCGACCACGTCTCGAACCATGTCATGCATGAGCCCCACCTCACTGGCGCAGTGAAGAGCATGATGACCAAAAACGTCCATCTCTCTGCCACAGCAAGAGCATACACTGTTCTCCGCGAACAAAGGAATACCAAGTCTGTAGGATAGAACATCCTGGAACTGTCGAGGCCCAATTGATTGGTTGAGCCCAAATATTAGGATCGCTTTGAGGAAATCTTGAGCCTGGTCCATCTTAGTGCATTGCCATAAAATGCTGTCCCGATCAGACATACTGAACCTGGATGGGATACTCTTCCTAACGACGCCGAAGTAATGGGCTGTCAGTGTGCGCATTGGGCTTGGGGCTTCCGCCTTGATGTTGAAAGAAGAAGTAAGCCCACATAATTGGGTAAATTTATCCAATGCCTGCTGGAAACAGGGGTGAATATCTGCTGGCTGGAGGGATCCTAAGATCAAGTTCTGTAGCTGGAGTGTCTGAGTGTAAGAGGCCAGGTAGCAATAATGGGCGTCTCCTCCATGGTGTAGACACCAAACCCATCGTCCTTCTTTGGTAAGGTAGCGAGGCGCTGTTATAAAGGACTGAAACCGGGCCTATCTCCCGTTACCAAATGTCTTAGGAACTGGTGTAAAGTCTGGTCATAACGGGCTGCAGGTGATGGAAGGGCTTGAGGGTTAGTGGTCCTTATTGTGAAGTATAAATTGGACACTCCAACACATTTACGAAGGAGGAGAAGCTCACATTGAGGATCTTGTAGGGACTTCAGGGTCTCCATAAGCTGAAGAGCCTTCTCAACCCTGCACTGCACAAAATCACTGCAGAATTTGATGTCCAAGCTAACAGGGCCACCTAACAACTTCACCCCAACCTTGGGCCTGCCTATGTCTGCTGGGAAGGTCCCTTCCACTAAGCTTCTGGGGTCAGTTTGTGGGCAGAAAACCTCTATTTTGGAGATGTTGAGGAATAACCCTCTCTTGCAGCCCTCAGACTCAATGATGTTGAGGGCCCTCGCCACCTCCAAGGTGTCACCAGCTATAGTTCCATCATCAAGATACCATGCATGCATATCTAAGTTGCATTCTGAGGCTATTTTGGAAATGATGGGATTGAGGGAAGCCAAAAAAAGGATTTTATTAGAGAGAAAAAGCATATTATAAAGAAATGGTAGGAAGCCAAGCCACTATCTGGGCCCCCACCCCTTTTTGAATGGAAATGCCTAATCTGATAAAAAGGGAATTGCCTATTTTATAGTTGTAGTCAAGGCTAGCTATGCAATTCTGCAACCTCTTCACAAAAGCAACCGTGTTTTCTCCGAGTTCGCCTAGGGTAGTAAAAGCAAACACGCCAAATCCATATTCATACTCGTTGCATTTTTCTAGGTATTTGTGCCGTTTGTGATTAATGTCATTCAAGATGGCTTGACCAGGCGTGAAGGCGACTCTTCCGCCTCCAGTAAATGGGGATACCCCAGTAACGTCAAGGCAAACGTCGCGCCGTTCTCCCAATTATATACAAGAACATAGGCTGGCCTTAGGGAATTTTCATTGTCTGATACAAAGCCCAGTTTGACTTCTTTACGAGCGAGCACACCATCTTTGTGGCACATATCCGCAAGCACGTCTCTGACCAAGTCGTGTCTGAATTTGAGGCCCACCTCACTAGCGCAATGTAAGGCATGGTCTCCAAAAACATCAATTCCTCTCCCACAACTGGAGCATAAGTTGTCCTCTTCAAACAAATTTATTCCAAGCCTATAGCAAAGAACATCCCGGAACTGACAAGGCCCAACTGACTGATTCAGCCCAGCAATATGAACTGCTTTGAGGAAATCTTGGGCATGATTTAGCTTATTGCATTTCCATAAGATGTTGTCACGCTCAGTCATATTGAACCTGCTGGGTATGTTCTTCTTAACAGAATCAAAGTAAAGAACTGCCAATGAGTGCATTGGACGTCGGACAGTAGCTTGGATGTTGAATAAAGAAGAAGGCAGTTCACAGACCTGAAGGAAATTAGACAGAGCATGCTGAAAACTTTGATGTGAATCTGCATCCAGGTGAACTTTGAGGATGTTGTTCTATACCTGTCTAGTCTGTATACAGTAAGCTAGGAAACTGTAGTGGCTAGTATCCCCCATTGTGTAGACGCCCAAGCCTCCGTCTTTCATAGGTAGAGTTGTTATGAGCTGCTGGAATTGGCCAAACCCTGCCCCATCTCCAGTGTCAAGATGCATGAGAAGCTGCATTAAATGTTGGTCATATTGTGCTGCAGGAAGCTAGAGAGCCCCAAGACTGGTGGTCCTCATTGTGAAATATAATCTGGAGACACCAACACATTTCCTCAAGAGGAGTAACTCACTTTGTGGGTCCTGTAGAGTCTTCACAATCTCCATTAACTGGATGGTCTTCTCAACTCTGCATTGCAATAAATCACTACAATACTTTGGGTCAAGGCTAATAGCCCCCCCCCCCCCCCCCCCAAGTAACTTCACACCCAAAACAGGCCTACTGATGCCAGCAGGAAAAACACCTTCCACAAGGCTTCTGGGGTCTGTAGTAGGCCAATGAAGCTCAGTTTTGTTGATGTTGAGGAACAATGCCCTCCTTCTGCCTTCCATTTGTATGACGTTCAGAGCTTTGGCTACCTCCAATGTGTCCCCTACAATAGTGCCATCATCAAGGTACCAGGCATGCAGATCAAGAGTGCAGTCTGATGCTATTTTGGTGATGAGTGGATGCAAGGTCAGGGCAAAAAGCAAGGGACCAAGGGGGTCCCCTTGCTGAACTCCTTGTGCAGATAAGAGGGTGTTGTCATTGTAGTAGAGTTTAACTGGTTTGGCATAATAGAACTCCACCCACCTGGAAATACAGGGGCACTTGCATCTAACTTTTTTGAGCATAACTGATCTGTCAACCATATTAAAGGCATTGCTGAAATCTATTAGGAGCATGCTCATGGTCTGTAAGTTACCTTGCATCTCCAAGAGCCTGTTTGCAGAGTGTAAGATGGCTTCACCACTACATTGAAATCCCACTCCAAACTAAAAATCCCCTAAATAAAAAGCCATTTCTTTGCAAACAACAGAAACTGGCAATTTAGAGCACAACCTCCTCCATATGGTGCCTACAACAATAGGCCTCAGTCACCCCCAGGCTTGAGCAATGGTGTTATAGGGGCACTAGCTATATACTCACCAAGCACTGATGGGCACTTCCCAGCTAGCCATAATTTAACCACACATGTTATAGAGGTTAACAACTCATCTGCAACTGCTGAAGCTGGACCACTTAAGGCATCTAGAAGATGTTGAGCCCTAAGACCATCTCTTCCACAAAAAGTCCCTTTAGGGAAGCCTTTAATTGCCCCCAACACTGCATTCTTGTCCACATAGAGAGCATCAACATGGTGAGGTTCAACAGGGATGGAAGGTGGAGGAGCACTTGGGTGTTTTTGGCCCAGGTCCAAGAGAGTAGCTGGGGAATTGGGAGCAATTCCATTGGATGACAGAACCTTGATAGCAGTTGTATATTGCCCATAACTCAGTTTCTTCTTGCAGGCAGTAAGATTGGAACCACCATTCTTCTTTTTGTTGGTTTTGCTCCTTTGAGTTTGCCTTGACTGTTCCAAGAGGGTGTACACCATGCTGAGACAACCATTTTCATTCCACTGTATCATAGTGATGTAGTTTTTAAAGTGGTAAATAAAGGTTCGATTCTCGAACTTGTGAAGGTAATGATTTTAGAAAATATTGGACTAAATATAAACTAGTAAAAAATCAGGAAAATAAACTAGAGAAGATTTTTAGGAAATATGGAGAAAACTAGGAATCAGGGTTCAGTTATTTCTAACAATTTATGTGATTAATCATGTAATTCTTTTTAACAATTTAATTCAAGTTCGCCAAAATATGTTTTCTAGAAGAATAATTGTAAATCCTAAGCATGGGACATCAAGAGTAATTAACTAAGCATGACCCATCAAAAGAGAACACAACTATTTAATAAAAACCATTTTTTTCTAATTTAAATCCTTCAAATAATAATAAAAGAATTATAAATAATTAATTAAAAATAGACTTACCATATAAAATTGAAAGATAAACCTCCTCCATCATCCCAGTAAATAAACTTAGCCCATGGTGAAGAAAACTTGCTCAAAAGATCTTTTCATTGCTCAAAAAGTTGATTACAAGGTGAAATAATAGTGCAACAACTGAACATATACGTTTATAAATGTCACAGAACAGGGTTCAGCCGTTACAGAAGTGTTTCTAAGCAATAAATGGTTGAAAGAATAGGCGACAGGAGCAGTTTGAATCAGCAACAGATATAAATGTTGCTGAGTCGTCTTCTCCGATGGTGGCTGATGAAGAACACGCCGTCCGGACCAGCAGCAGGTGACCGGCGGCGACCGGAAGTGGCCGGACTTGCTCTGATTTCTTCTCTAGGTTTTCGTTCTTGATTTCTTCGGCTTCTCTTGGTATATATAGGGTGTATGAACCCTATAGAGTCTTCTAATCCCATTATAACTCTTTAAAATCTATACAAATCCTAGTTTTAATCCTCCACAGCAAAAGAAATATTTTCCGGCCAAAACTCGGATTTGAGGTAATTCTTCCAGGATTTTTCGCTGTTTTCTCGATTGCTTTGAACTTGTATTGGTCTCTACTATCTTTTGGATAACTTTAAATCCTAAAACATCCCAGAAATTCGTAACTCGGTGTATCCAGTTCTTTTCCTGTTTGGAAAAGGAAAACCCGATGAGCTGGATCGGACTCGGCTGAGTTGAATCGCCTTGTTGACCCGCTGGGTTGACTCGGCCGATCCTAGGGTGTCCCTTATCCATTCTTGGGGTGCCAATAACACTTGTCCTTGGGTGCCTTTATCACTTTTTGAGCCAATTTTTCCACAAATCTTTATTCTTCAAATGTACCTACAAAAGCATAAAAACGCGTAATATATGCAAAATCGAATACTAACTTAATAGAAACTAGGGTGCAATTAAGACACTAAAATGTGTCTATCACATAACATGAGAAATGCTGGCAGATTGTAGTCTTTTTCTTGTCCCATATCTCTCCTCCATAGTGCACTTAGGATAATAAAAGCTTAAAACGCAAACTGGCAGCAACATGAGATGTAACCAACCAGAAAGATCTATGGGGTTAGCAATCACCTTGTCAAAAGTATCCTTTAAAGTTCTTGAGAAATTGAGCCTACTCTGGGGTGGGATACTGGAAACAGTGGTGTAGTTCTTCTGGAAGACCAGGTTGAGCAAGTCCAAGGGAGCATCAACAGGAAATTTTGGTTCCCCTGTGTCAATTGACTCAGAGATGGATGGTTTGGGTTTATCTATGCCATGCATCAAGAAGTATGCATGTAAGCCATTGTAAGGCCTGGGAATGAAATTTCTATCATGCTTGCGGCAGGGCCTTCTTTAAGAGCAAATGTGCATACATTGAGTGCAAAACCACATTTGCAGGTTAGAAAAAACATGTTCCCAGGCATCGTAAACTGTTAAATCAGTGCTGAGCGTATCACTACATGTGATTTTGGCCACCTAATTTGGGAGATGTCTGTCATGGAGATGCCTGTGAAAGCCTGTTCTACTAGACCCCTACCCCCAACTCCATTGTTACACCCATCAAAGTTCTTGAAGGGGCATTGAAACAGAGAATCATAAAGAAGTACCCCTTCATCAAAATCTGCTGAGTCCTGAGACACAACCGAAGGCCTAGTTCTTGGCATAGTGAAAGGGAAGTGGCCCAAGGTTGAAAAAGGGGTGAAATTGAAAAAACTAAGACTGCAATTGTATATCAGAAATGAAGCTGATGACCAGTTTATGCACAAAAGATTACAACCTACAACTAAATCCGCTGGAACCCTATAAATTAACTCTGTAGAAATGTTTGTATGTACATGTGTAAGTCCTAATCTTGACTTCTTATCAGAGGAAGAAGATGAAGACATGAAGGAAATCATCATAATAAGGATGAAGAAGAAATCCCAACCCAAATCCTAGCTGAATTCATACGCAGGAGATGAATTCCATTCTTCCCCCTTTTCTTCCTCTTCAGAACGTCTCTCTCATTCCATTATTATTATTATTATTTATATATATATATATAAAAAACTTTCATTGGGAGAAAAACATTTTTTACATTGAGTTGGTAGGGAGCCAGCCACAAGCTGAGCACCTACCCCTTTCTGAATGGAAATGCCTAATCTAAAGAAAAGGGAATCGCCTACTTTGTAATTATAATCATGGCTAGCCATATAATTTTGCAGTCTCGTCATGAAGCCAATCATGAGTTCTCCCAGCTCCCCTAGGGTCGTAAAGGCGAGTACACCTAGAACGTATCCGTGCTCATTGCATTTGTCCAAATATTTATTGCGTTTGCGCGTGACAACGTTAGAGATGGAAATACCGGGTGTAAAAGCAACCCTCTCGCCTCCAACAAAAGGAGACACCCCTGTGACGTCAAAGCACACATCTCGTCCCCCCTCCCAATTGTAGACAAGTATATTAGCGGGTCTAAGGGCACTGGCATTGTCAGATAAGAAGCCCAACTTGACTTCCTTACGGACCGAGACACCAGCTTTAAAACACATGTCCTCCACCACGTCTCTTACTAGGTCATGCCTAAATTTGAGGCCCACATCGCTAGTACAATGTAGGGCATGATCACCATATGCATCCATATCTCTACCGCAGAAAGAAAATGAGCTGCCCTCAACAAACATAGCAATGCCTAGTCTATAACAAAGTATGGCCCTCAATAGGCGAGGCCCAATAGCTTGGTGTAGCCCAGCAATTGGGATGGCTTTGAGGTAGTCTTGTGCATGGCTCAGCCTATTACATTGCCACAAAATGCAATCACGTTCAGTCTGATTGAAACTGCTGGGGATGCTCTTCTTCACCATATCAAAGTTCAACACTGCCAGGGAATACATGGGTCGGGGGGCAGTTGCTTTAATACTGAGAGTAGAATGGGGAAGCCCACATACCTTACTGAAGCTAAGCAAGGCTTGCTGGAAACTGAGATGATGTACAATGTCCCTGTCCACTTGGAGAATGGTGTTCTACACCTGGGTTGTCTGAAGGAAGGAGGCAAGGTAGCTGTAATAGCTAGAATCCTTCATTGTGTACACCCCCAATCCCCCATCCTTCATGGGAAAAGAGGCTATGCGCCCATGCCTCAATTGAATAAAAATTCCGGGCCAAAGCCAGCACCATCACTAGTAACCAGTTGTCTTAGGAACTAATATAAATGTTGGTCATAATACTCAGCTGACCGATGCAGGACAGAGGGGTTGGTGGTCCTCATAGTGAAGTACAAGCGAGACACTCCAGCACAATTTCTGAGGAGGAGTAATTCGCTTCGGGGATCCTGCCGAAGCTTCAGGGACTCCATTAACTGAAGAGTCTTCTCCACCCTTTGCTGGACCATCTCATTGCAATAGTTAGCATCCAGGATAATAGGCCCACCTAAGAGCTTCACTCCTCTTACTGGTCTACTGATGTTGGTAGGGAACACCCCCTTCTCCAAACTTATGGGGTCTGTTTTGGGCCAGAATAACTCTATCTTGTTAATATTGAGGGATAAGCCTCTACTGCTGCCCTCAGATTGGATAATGTGTAGAGCTGAGAGATCTGTCTTATTATTATTATTATTATTATAACGAAAATTTTATTAGATAGGAAAAACCGATTACACGTTAGTGGTGGGAAGCCTCGCCACGAGCTGAGCTCCCACACCCTTTTGTATGGCAATTCCAAGTCTGAAGAAGAGGGAGTTGCCTATTTTGTAATTATAATCTAGGATTGTAGTGCGGTTCTGTATCCGGGATACAAAAGCTATAAGGTCCTCTCCTAATTCCCCCAAAGTGGTGAACGCTAACACGCTGAACCCATACCCATGGTCTTCGCATTGGGTTAGGTATTTGTTGTTCTTGCAAGTCGTAGCGTTCGAGATCGCCTGGCCTGGCGTGAACGTGGCTCCCCTGGCACCCGTGAACGGGGACACTGTGACGTCAAGGCACAAGTCTCGGCCGTTCTCCCAATTGTATACTAGGATATCTGCCGTCCTCAAGGAGTTTTTATTTTCCGAAAGGAAGCCCAGGTTAACTTCATTGCGAGCGGAAACTCCAGCTTTGTAGAACATGTCAGATAGCACATCCCTGACTAAATCGTGTCGAAATTTGAGGCCCACCTTACTACACAATGAAGTGCATGATCGCCAAAGACGTCCATACCCCGCCCACAACAAGAACATAAGCTCCCCTCTTCAAACTGCGCTATACCAAGCCTGTAACTAATGACAGCCCGGAATTGCCGAGGCCCAATAGCTTGGTGAAGCCCGACTATGGGGATTGCCTTAAGAAAGTCTTGGGCATGGTTCAACCTGTTGCTTTGCCAAAGGATGGTATCTCGATCGGACAGGTTAAAACAAGTGGGTATATTCTTCTTGACCACATCAAAGTATTGGGCTGCCAAAAGATGCATAGGGCGCGGGGCAGCGACTTGAGGATTATTATTATTATTATTTATTTTTAACGAAAATTTTATTAGATAGGAAAAACCGATTACACGTTAGTGGTGGGAAGCCTCGCCACGAGCTGAGCTCTTTAATTTCCAGTAGATCTCTTTAATGTTAGTATAGAATAATAATAATAATAATAAAAATTATTATTATTATTATTATTATTATTATTATTATTATTATTATTAT
>JAJJMC010031261.1:5342489-5356526 GCA_023531435.1 Papaver californicum | reverse complement strand
TTATTATTATTATTATTATTATTATTATTATTATTATTATTATTATTGAAGAGAATTATATTGGATGAAAATGGTATTTACACAGGACCGAAAGGAAGCCGAGCCACCAGCTGGGCTCCCACTCCCTTCTGGATAGCTAACCCTAATCTGAAGAAAAGAGAGTTGCCGATTTTGTGGTTGTAATCAAAGCTAGCTATACATTTCTGTAACCTATTTACAAAAATTATCATGTCCTCTCCTAGTTCGCCTAGAGTTGTGAAGGCCAACACACCAAGTCCGTAACCGTGTGCCTCGCATTTATCCAGGTATTTGGTGCGTTTCCGTGAAATAGCGTTCGAGATGGCCTGCCCGGGTAAAAAGGCGGTTCTCCCGCCACCTGTGAAAGGGGACACTCCGGTGACATCAAAACATACATCCCGGTCGTTCTCCCAATTATATACAAGGATGTCCGCTGGCCGTAGGGAGCGCTCATCGTCAGCTAGAAAGCCTAGAGGCGCCTCTTTCCGCGCTGCCACCCATGCCCTGAAACACATGTCAGCGACTACTTATCGGACCATATCATGCCCGAACTTAAGCCCCACCTCGCTGGCACAGTGAAGAGCATGGTCAGCAAAAGCATCCATCCCTCTTCCACAGCAAGAACATATACTGTTCTCCGCGAACAAAGGAATACCAAGTCTGTAGGATAAAACGGCCCTGAACTGTCGAAGCCCAAATGATTGGTTGAGCCCAGTTATGGAGACCGCTTTGAGAAAATCTTGAGCCTGGTCCATCTTAGTGCACTGCCAAAGAATGATGTCCCGGTCAGACATATTGAACCTGGAGGGGATGCTCTTCTTAACAACGTCGAAGTAATGGGCTTCCATTGTACGCATGGGGCTTGGGGATGCCGCCTTGATGTCGAAAGAAGAGGAAATCCCACAGAATTGGGTAAATTTTGACAACGCCTGCTGAAAACAGGGGTGACTATCTGATGTCTGGAGGGATCCAAGGATCAAGTTCTGCAGCTGGAGTGTCTGAGTGTAAGAGGCCAGTTAACAATAATAGGCTGTATCCTCCATGGTGTAAACACCAAGTCCTCCGTCCTTCATTGGTAGAGTAGCGAGGCGCTATTGCAGAGGACCGAACCCGAGCCCATCTCCCGTTACCAAATGTCTGAGGAACTGATGCAAGGTCTGGTCATAATGATGCAGGTGACTGGAGCGCCTGAGGCTTAGTGGTCCTCATAGTGAAGTATAACTTGGATACTCCGGCACAATTACGGAGGAGAAGAAGCTCACATTTCGGATCTTGTAGGGACTTTAGGTTCTCCATAAGCTGAAGGGCCTTCTCAACCCTGCATTGCATAAAGTCACTGCAAAATTTGATGTCCAATCTAACTGGGCCGCCTAGCAACTTCACCCCAACCTTGGGTCTGCCAATGTCTGCTGGGAAAGTCTCCTCCTCCAAACTTCTGGGGTCAGTTTGTGGCCAGAAACCCTCAATTTTGGAGATGTTGAGGAATAACCCTCTCTTGTTGCCTTCAGACTCAATGATGTTGAGAGTCCTGGCCATCTCTAAGGTGTCACCAGCTATGGTCCCATCATCCAGATACCAAGCCGGCATATCTAAATTGCATTCTAAAGCAATTTTGGAAATGAGGGGATGAAGGGTTAATGCAAAGAGCAAAGGTCCCAAAGGGTCACCTTGTTGAATCCCTGTTGCAGACTGAAGGGTGGAATCATTAAAGTATAACTTGGAGGGTTGGGCATATCAAAACTCAACCCACCTTGAGATGCTAGGGCACTTGACCCTAACTTCATTTACCATGGCTGACCTGTCAACCAAGTTAAAAGCATTTCTGAAGTCTATGAGAAGCATACACTTGGTGAGTGATGTACCTTGCATTTCCAGGAGTCTGTTGGCAGCATGAAGGATTGCTTCCCCACCACAAGGAACTCCAACTCCCGGCTGGAAATCCCCAATATACTCTGCCATGTCCTTACAAACAGCCGAGGCTTCCAATTTGGAGCATAATCTCCTCCATATGGTCCCTACAGCTATGGGTCGGATCCCACCACCGGGATTGAGCATGGGAGTAAGAGGGGCACTAGCAATGTACTCCCCTAACTCCCCTATTATTATTATTATTATTATTATTATTATTATTATTATTATTATTATTTATTTTATTAATGGATAAAGAGTTACAAGAAACTAGTTGGAAGCCTAGCAAGCTAAGCTCCATCAACGAACTACATTAGTTGAATAGGTTGTCGTGCTAGCCTACCAACGAGCCTCATGAGGAACCAACCAAGGGAACCGAAGCGGATAAGGGGGTTGATTATTTCGCAAGGGGGGCAAACTAACTCTACCTTCCATGTCAAATTCTGCAGTATTGCGCCATTGGGGACTCGAACCTGGGACCTCCTGGAGCGCATCAAAACTTTGAGGAACGAGGATGACCAGCTGAGCTAGCTACCCGTTATTATTATTATTATTATTATTATTATTATTATTATTATTATTATTATTTATTTTATTAATGGATAAAGAGTTACAAGAAACTAGTTGGAAGCCTAGCAAGCTAAGCTCCATCAACGAACTACATTAGTTGAATAGGTTGTCGTGCTAGCCTACCAACGAGCCTCATGAGGAACCAACCAAGGGAACCGAAGCGGATAAGGGGGTTGATTATTTCGCAAGGGGGGCAAACTAACTCTACCTTCCATGTCAAATTCTGCAGTATTGCGCCATTGGGGACTCGAACCTGGGACCTCCTGGAGCGCATCAAAACTTTGAGGAACGAGGATGACCAGCTGAGCTAGCTACCCGTTATTATTATTATTATTATTATTATTATTATTATTATTATTATTATTCTATACTAACATTAAAAAGATCTACTGGAAATTCTTTTATCACATCTAATCGCTCTCAGGATTATTCTTCATCCATATCTTATGACTTCATTTGATGATAAACCCTTCAAGAATTGGAATTGTTGGATTTGGATAGTTTGGTTAGTTTATTGGTAAAACTCTTATAATTAAGACGAGCTCACCTTGTTCTTGCTAAAGTACGATCATTCAGAATTTTGTCAACAAAATAGAATCAAGTCTACAGTAATATCGATCCATCGTGTGAATAATATACAGATGTCATATTATTATGCAGTTCTATCTTAACAATATTACATAGTATTACGATTCATAAGCTCAAATTCGACATAAATTTTGCCGATCTGTCAAACAACTAGTAGGATGAACAACTAAATTAAATTTCATTTTTTCTTCATCTTATGTAGATACCTCTAACTATTATTATCATGAAAATAATCAAAATTAATTTTGTTAATTTTCTAATTCTTTTATTAGTAAAAACAAGTTAGAAGATCTCAATCATCCGACGTGTGATCTTAAATGCACCATGTGTCTAACTATTATCCCGATAGAATTAGTAAATAAATCAAAAATTAAATTTTATTTTATAGTTTCCAATATTTGACTATCAATTGGATGGTTAAGATGGTCAAATCTGGTAAGCCCGTTGACCGGGATCCAAACTCAGATCTGAACAAAATTAAGACTCAAACGCTCCATCCAAAATAAAAAAATGATAGTATCACGTTTGCTGGGATGAAGGTAGCACTATTTTCTCCTCCAATTGTATTTTTCTTCCGTTACAGAAATATATAACCCATTAACAACCCCCTTATTTTCGACATTTAATCCCATTGATTCATATGTTA
The DNA here is from genome assembly GCA_023531435.1 of Papaver californicum. NCBI lineage: Eukaryota > Viridiplantae > Streptophyta > Magnoliopsida > Ranunculales > Papaveraceae > Papaver > Papaver californicum. The sequence goes on along the minus strand of JAJJMC010031261.1, from coordinate 5,352,796 downwards.
CGAAAATACAAGATGCCCATTAAAAAACACCATTATACCAATCCCTTGAAATATTTGACTACATAAACCCTAGAAAACTTATCCAGCACAGGTTCTCAGTGCTTACCAATCCTTTTTATATATCAACAAGAATCATGTAAGTCTTTATCATTCTGGTATTTTTCCAAGAAAAATTCTCTGATTTTGAAATTGTTGTTTCATATTTTGTTGTTTTATTTGGAACTCTTCCGGAAACATTGAATAATTTTATTGTTGCAAATTTTTTTTGTCGTTGGTGCACCATAGATTTTAAAAATCAGAAGAAAAAAATATCAGTCTCAGGTAAATGTCAATTGAATTGAATTTCAATTTGATTTGAATTAGTTGTTATTCTTCAACTGATATATGCAGTCATTTTCATCACCTCATCTTCTTTGGAAGGTTGTAGTATTTGAAGACATCCTAGATGTTGAAATGGACTACCAAAAGTACGAGTGAGATAACCATCGATTGAAATCATATATTAAAGTTTGTGAACTGTAAACTTTCCAAGTCTAGAGTAATTTAAAATTTAGTGTTCAAGTTTGTTATCAAGACATTAACGTGTTAATCATGGCATATATTTTCCATATATATATATGATATGTTGGGAAATAAGCAAAAGGGAGCTCATCAACTCTGGATTCAAAAGAATGGATGAATTCGGGGTGATTTATGTTATGTAAACAATGAGGGTTGTTTTTACATCATAGATAAGCTTAAAGAATTTCTTAAACACAAGGATACCAGCTATGTAGTTATGGAACTCGACTAATTAACTCACGGTTCAGTTTTGAATTCTATTAATCCTGCAAGTAAATTTGTATTTCAAATTTCCTTATAATTAGACTTACACATGTGCAAGGTCCTCCAATAGAACGTGATGGAGAACCTTCTATAAACTCACCGCTTATGACAAAATAGTGAGGGATGTGAGAGTAGGAAGAGAACCGTTTGTATAATTTTTTCTTGAGGTTTTACTTTTTTTTTATATGTATTCATTTCTTGAGGCTTTGCTTTTGGCTTTGATATATTAATTTTTTTTTGTATAAAGCTACATGTATTGGCACTGTTAATTTTTGGTATTATATTGTAGGTATATGATCCCTAACATAAGACCCTCATTTTAAGGCGATTTCAAGGTAATTATGGTACATTTGATTTGTAAGTAAGATTAATTGTATATTTGTATGACATCTCTCAAAGAAGAATATAATTTTGGTACTTACTGTTTGTGTTTAGAAAGAATTCACAAAACAATCTGGTTGACATTAAAAGGGAAGCTTAACAAGTAAATATACAACAAGATGAACATCATTAAGAAGCAATACAGTCCTAAACTCAACCTTAAAATCCTCTAGTAACAATTTTTAATGTGCACAATTTGGAAAGAAAAAAAACAACGTTTGTTACATTTGATGCTTTATTTTGGTAATGCATACAAGGATAGGAGTGTGTGGAATAATAAAGAGGTTTAAATCAATCTTTATTACATTACATATTACTGATACTATATTTTTTTGGAATGAACAGAGTTATGCGTTCCATATTCCATCTTGAGCTTTATTAAGCTTCAGATGAATATGATTGCAAGATTCTCTAAGGATATTTTTTTTTGAAAAACTAGAAATATCTTTGGACTATTTGACTTTTAAATAACATAACAAGATGCTAAAAGGTATTACCTTCATTTGGTCGTCGGGGTGAGACGGTCCAAAACAAATGCATCATAATATAATTCAACAATAAAATATTGTATACTTTACTATGGTAGTGTACTAGCAGAAAGGAAAGTCAAGGGAAAACTAATCATCGTTGAAGCGAGAGATGTAAGAGGTTTAGGTCATGCCTTACTGATTGTAAAGTGGTAAGAATATTAGTCGTATCGTGAGATTCATGTACTTAAACTCTTATGGAAAAGAAAATGGAATATACCCTTTGAAGGAGTTGAAAGTAAGGGATTTGATTGGATTAACAATAGGGAAATATACCATGTAGATGTGACTCAAGTCTTGAAGTGGTAAGCTCTCGACACATTTTGTGAGATACTGGAAAAGGTTTATTATTAACTTGCATATTCTTTTGATTTTGGAAACTTAGTGCTCATGAAGATTCCTTTTGCGTATTACTCATACCTTTTATAAAAAAACATACTTAATAAACTTAGCCTTTAGATAATTGATCAGAATGACAACTGTTAACAAACAACCAATCCATATGACCTGCTACAAGTTAATAGGAAGATGACACCACTAAGTCTACAACAGACACTAAGTATACATAGTGGCAAATCCATAAAAATAATACAATGGAGGCACGTTTTATTCTTGAAGATCATAATCAAGAATGTACATAACAAATAACAAGAATATAAAAGATGATTTTGATGTTCAAACTCATTAAAAATATTTAACATTTCAAGCTTGTTTTTTTTAATATTGTTTATTCAAAAAAAATAAATTATGTATACAATAATGTTGAAACTCACAAAAAAAACATATACAAAAAAAATAAATACAATATTGTGTCCTTAACTTATAAATATATGTTTATTTTTAACTTAGTGTTAATACACATAAGGAACATATTAAGATAATATAAACATGCTAATATGAACGAGTTTTTCATGATTTTTTGAACTTTTATTTTGGTAATACTTATATATTAATAGAATACAATACTAATAAATATTTAAATGTACAAAGAAAATTTTATATTATAAAAGAAATATTGTGTAAAAAAGGAAAACAATTCATATCGTAACGACACAAGAATATTGTATCTCTTGGGTGTAACTTGGAAAAGACATTTCCGAAGAGTTCCAAGTGTCTGTCAAACCAATAATGAATCAAAGGAAATGGAATGATCATTGCAGCCGAAATATAAATATCAATGTACCTTTTTAAACCAAAACAAAGGAAATGGAATGATCATTGCAGACGTAATGAATTTTAATAATAACCATCAATATGTACCTTTTTAGTTCATACAAATATATTATTTTTCATTTCCGTACATTTTATGATGTTCGTATAAATACATTTTGCATTTCTCTCTCAGTGCAGTAGATTTCATAAAATTCGGGTCATTGCATTGTTTTTCAAGTATTACAAAAACAAAAATTTATGGACTAGAAAATTAGACTACAAAAGAAACTAATATTATGTTGTCATCCAAGTTGTTTCAAGAAACAAAAGGAAAACATCTGCACCATTTCACACAAAATCTTACTCGTAAGACTCCAAAGGAACTTCAACACTTTGATGAAACTCATTTAAAAATACTATCACTTTCACCTTCATCCATTAAACTTACTTCTCTAAACCAATCTTCATATAGTAACTATCCAAGACCATTTATCTTGCATATCTCATATGGCAATTGATCTTTCTTCCAAGTGTTGAATGACACCTTGTCAAAACCAACCTATATGTTACCACAAAAGAAAGAAACTATGAAATATTTGAGATAGGCCCTTCAAGACCGAATAACTTGATACTTGCATTACTGGATAGGAAATTAAACAATACATTTTCATGATGCAAGTGCCTGAATAAAAGATAATCTAAAACTCTAGTAAAGACATTGGTGTAGAAAATTTCTCCCGTCGAGATTAACAACATGCAGACAATTAATATGAAGGAAGTATAAATAACCTAATTCAATATTTCATACCGCAAATATCATTACCACATAGTCTTGAAAAAGAATAAAATTTAGCAAATTATTCAAGAAAATAACGTAATGGGAGACAATACCTTGAGTACCTAAGGCCAATACCTAGAAAGTGTCTCAGCCCGAGGCTTGGCGAAGTGTAGTCTCAGCCAGTTGCGCAACCACATGGTAATCTTATAAGGTATTAATAAGAATTGAAAATAATGGTCATACATGACTCCATTCTCTTAGCAATATCCTATTTAGCCTTAAATTTTCTCCAGTACTAAAGAATAATAACAACAAATCCAAGATATATACGTACCTTGGTTAACTGTGACAACTTTGAGTGCACCGTATGGAAACCGAATGCGAGAAGGCGTAGTGATAAAAACATTTTTATGTCTTCATTGGTCATAGGAAAAATGCCACTGTTTGATCACTATCTCGGATCAAACCTAATATAGTGTAATACATTTATTCGAACAGTTACAAATAAACATGCATACAATCTGCAACCTGAAGTGTGATGCACATAAATTAAAATAGTATTACTTACGTATACAAAAATCACTTAAATATAAGTGATAAAAATAAAAGCATACCATGATGCACCTACATCAACAAGAAAACCAAATGAATAATTAGATTAGACATAATTACCAACCCTATCTCAAGATAACAACTTGACAACTCCCCACACATAAGAGAAACCAAATTATGACAAAAACCTAATGTCCAAGTATAAATTACTAACCTGATACACAACTCCCCAAATGATATTGTCTTAAGGGTATTGAATCAATACATGATTTAGAGCCATTATTAGTTCTACAACACTTAGACTTGAACTGAGATATCCACAAGTTTATGATACACTGTGGACAACCATTGTTCACAACTTTGTGGGTAGCTGTTCAAGATCCCAATAAAACCAAAAAAACAATACTCTTAAATTCTTGAACAACTCCAAATATATTTAAAATCATTCAAGGAAAATGATTATAAATGTATACCTTTGTAGAAAAATTCTTCATATGAATTCGGTAATTGATTTCAAAGACTTGGATGATTGCAGTAAAAAAGAATACATGGTCAGCATATATGAATTCAAGGACAATGTAGTATAAAATCAACATTTTATACATATAAAAGCAAAACAGTTTTTTATGAAAATCATCCGAAGGAATGAATCTAAGACCCTAAACACATAGATGTATGGTGCAAGTTGGTTGCTCATATGTATGACAAAGTGAGTAAAAAGCTTAGGCTGTCCCGTGTGATATAACCTAAAAATATGAGAACCTAACCTTAAAAATTAAACCGATTAAAACTGGTATAAAACATCTGTATAATACCTGAAATCCAATTTGTGAAAAATTGGCACGAATTTTGACTTTCTACGATGAAAGCTTTATCAGATATATTATCCAACTTAGAGAGCTATGCAGAAGTTCGAATTTCCTGGAAGAAAATACATGAATTTGTAACCCAGAGTTACGAATTTCTACACCCAAACACTACAAGAAAAACGGGTTTAAGCGTCTAAAATCTTAGCAAGAGCTCGGAAATTTAGTCGCTTAAATAGTTTAAGCGTCTAAAATTACAACTGCCAAAAATTTTGGCGGCAATAAACATGTGTCCACTATTATTTAGCAACGAAAAAAATACACTTAATCGCTAGATCCTTTGTTCAAGTAATTTATAGCAACTAAATAATGAATATGTAGCTATTCACTTTGAGGCACTAACTCGTAGCAACAACAAAATAAATTGGTTGCTCAAACCTCTCTCAGCAACTAAGTTTGAGCCACAACCAAATATGTTTAATTGCTACATCTGTTTTTCAAGTAACTTATAGCAGCTAAAAGTTGATCATGTAGCTATTCACTTTGAGGCACCGACTTGTAGCAACAACAAAATAAATTGGTTGCTCAAACCTCTCTCAGCAACTAAGTATGAGCCACAACCAAATATGTTTAATTGCTAGATATGTTTTTCAAGTAACTTATAGCAGCTAAAAGTTGATCATATAGCTATTCACTTTGAGGCACCGACTCGTAGCAACAACAAAATAAATTGGTTGCTCAAAGCTCTCTCAGCAACTAAGTTTGAGCTACGACCAAATATGTTTAATTGCTAGATCCGTTTTTCAAGTAACTTATAGCATTTAAAAAAGTGATCATGTAGCTATTCACTTTGAGGCACAGACTCGTAGCAACAGAAAATGAATTGGTTGCTCAAACCTCTCTCAGCAACTAAGTTTAAGCCACCGCCACCATTTCAAAAGAGAAATCATTTTTTGAAATAGACATTTGAGAACTTAGTATTAATCGAACAATCTTATTAGAATTTGTTTAATGGAAACATCAAAACTTGTTCAATTCATTGTTTTGATTCACTATGAGAAAATGTTTGGATGCATAAATTAAAGAAAAAAAATTAACATGAGTCGACTAAATTGACTATAATTAATACCAAACTTTTTTACAAATCTCACACCACATATTATTCCAGTCAAAATAAGATCAAGCATGACAAATATAGAGTTTTTTGAAACTTGTACGACCTAAAAGTTGGATTGTAATAAAGTTTACATGAAACTTGAATATTTATAAGAATCACTGAAGATGGTAGTTTCACAAAAAAAAATCTTTAATTCGGCTAAGGTTTTATACAGCTCAAAATGCTTACTATGAGAGTTCAGATAGACTAGGAGATTAAACAAAGCCGGCCCACAAATAGAAAGATGGTGAAAAGAGGTAAGTGTTCATTTGTTTTGGGACTTCGATTATTTTCTTGTGAAAGCTGAATCAGAGCTTCTTTAAGTCCGGGCTGAAGAAATCTTGATGATTTGACTCTAGCCGACAGTTAAAAGACCAAAAATTATAAGAAACTGAGACAATCAAGGATTAAACAAACTTTGATTTTTCATTTACGAAGACCCGTTTTCTAATTGGTAAAAGAAGGAAAAAAAAGACAAATGTACAAAGAACTCTAATCTCTCTGTCGTTTCAACAAGCACGACACTTCCCTATATACTTTGTGGGGTTACAGAAAATAGAAATCAAATGGAAAAACCAAAATACGGGTGAACATGCACAGCCGGAAAAATCATGTCTACAGAGAAGCTAGGGTCTCGAACTAAGTATACTCTTGCAAATAAAAGTAGGTTACACTTGATTAAGTTTACAATGTGAAAAATCTCAACAAATAGTGGGGGCAGATACAAAGCTATTAATCTTCATTATATCTCTTGAATTAATTATGACAGTACCTCTATTCTCAAAGACCACATGTGCTGGTGTATAGTCGGGTGCTTGTTGAGTAATGATGTCTATATCTCTAGTTTGACTCAAAATTTGTTCTATTTCACCAAGTAATGAAGTCATTTATAACAAGCTTTATTGTTTCCATTACTGCATTCCTTCAACTTTGAATTTTGCGGCAATATTCTTCTTGCTTTGTATGCTTCGAGCTCCTAAGACAACTGTAATGCAGACATAGTGTTAACAAATGATATATATCACAATGATATATATAAGTAAAAAAAATGATTATCTAGTACTGCTTTAGGATTTGAAATGCTTCACTTTGATCCAAAACCTCTTGTAGAAAGGATCAAAAGGAAGAATAAAACATACTGAAAAAAGATAAACACATGAAATATATAAAACGTGCATGATTAGAAACAAAGTAGAAGATAAGATCAACTAACCTTCATATATGAAAATTAAATTAGAAGAAAGTAATTAATCTAGCAACTAACACCCGGTAATCCATTGACAATGCTTGTCCTACGCCACCATGCGCAAGCTCCATCTACAAAAGAAACACACAATTAAGCATAAATACAAATATCAAAATATACATTCATAAAAAATTAAATTTAACTCGATAATAATCAAGTCCAACTAACCCTCAATCAAAGACCTCAAAGTTGTATTTATCAGGACTACAAATAGCATCCAAAAACAGTCCACCTGTAAAAATAAGATACCATCCATTAGTCAATTGAATTTGTCTGCATTTGTTAATGCATCTTCAGGAGTGTCTGCATTTGTCCTAACCTATAAATAAACCACATTAGTCAATTGAATCTTAATATAAAATGGATACTAATTCATCTTAAAAAATCTAAAATAGATTAGTTTTTGCAATATTGAACTTTGACAAACCTAAACTCATCAACCCAAGACATAATAGTTACCATATCAACACTTACAGTTAGAGGAGCTAGTAAATAAGTACCATCAGTAGTACCAAACTTGAGATACCTTGTAGCATCAGACGAGACTGATAGAACATCCAACGACGAAAACTGGCTACAATTGATGGCAACTATTTAACCATCAGTAAAGGTGCAACAAATCAAGTGCGCAACCATAATTCAATCGTCACAGCCTAAAGTTTGAAATTCAGTTTAACTGCAAATGTAAACCAGCATCTCAATCAAAAATCAACAATGTATGTCTGCTACTCTTACCCACTATACTATGGTGCAGAGTCAACAACTAAGTTTGTCGGTAAAACTTACATAAGGAGATGATGCTCACAGTGGAGAGCTGAGTGAATTCATACTGGGTTGGTACCTCGAATTGTACAGGCTAACCTGGTTTTTGCTCTCCAACTGTTGAACAAGTGATTCCAAGCTCGATTTAGAAGTTCGTCGGCTTTCTCCTGATTTGATTGGTACATCTAATGAAGATGGTGGTGTTGATGAAGTCACAAGAGTTGGTTTCAAGCTCTCCTTTTCCTGCCTTAACTGCAAAAATAACAGCTCAACCAACAACCAATAATGTTTGCTTCCAACTCTCGTTAAACACTACAGTATGGTGCAGAATAAAGAAGCAACAGAGTTCAGTTTTGGACTAAGTTTACTATACACAAACTGAATATGCAAATACATAATGCAAACAAAAAAACAAAGTATAATCTAGCATTACCATAGGTTTTACCTTGGAAGGTCACACCATCAGGTTTCATCTCCATTTATTATAATCTGAATTAGGTCTACCATTTCTTTGACAATCATAAGCTTCATCAACATAAGGACAAGAACCAGGTTGATAAATTCGATCATCAGCTTCTTCATATTTTACCCACTTTCCTTTATAAAAATCACATATATCCACCATTTCCCAGAAGAACCCAAATAAGAACCCTTTGTTACATTACTCTCATTAATTAAATCAAATGGTTCTGTCTCAACATCATAAATATCATTTCCGTAGAATGAATCAATGGTTTTTGTTTGAGTTTCAGAGATTAGATCAATGGGTTTTGCTTTATAATCAATAGAAACACTTCCAGCAGAGATTGAATCAATGGGTTTGAGAAATTTGGGGTTATGAGTGAAGACGTATTAAAATTTAGGGGAGAAATAGATCCTGAAGAAGATCTCATTTCAAATGATGGATCTGCGGCCAAGGCAAGGGAGAAAATGAGTGGAAGAAAAGAGAACGAGTGAAATAAGAATGGTGATGGTGGAACATAAAGCCTGATTAGTTATTAATTAATCAAAAACATAAACAAGGAGATTGAGGTTTTGTTGCAGTCGAATATGGAACCCTAGTTTTCTCAGATTGGTGATGGTGGTGATGCGGCTCAAATTGGGAGAGAGAGAAAAGAAAATGTTGAAAATGAAAGAGAAAATTTTGTGAAGGGTTTTGATAAAAAACAATTAACGGTGGTGATGGTACCTCATACGGATTCAGATTTACTTTTGATGGTCCGATTTGCTTTTGGATGGTCATACGGATTCTGTGTTTGTTTCAATTTTGTGTTAGTTACCATTGTGTGTGTTAGTTACCATCTTACTAAAACGGAAATTTGAAAGGTAAATATTGGATTTCAAATGTCGTCAACTGATATTTCTATCGTAACCTAACGAATTTTGGAAATTAGGATTCATCAATTTTTTTTTTTTTTTTGTAATTAGGGTTCTTAGTTTGTCATTTGTTTATAAATTATGATTTGATGAATAGGGTTGAACCCCAACAAATGTTCAATTAAAAGGACCCAATTTTACGTGTCCTATAAGTTTAACAAGTTAGGGGAAGAGGTTACTAAGGATAATAAGGTGTACATGAACCTTAAACCCCGAACTATGAAATCGAGTGAAATTGATGAAATCGAGTGAAATTGATGAAATCGAGTGAAATTGATGAAAAATTGATATAGTTTGAGTAAGATCGATCAAAATTGAGTGTATTCTAGTCGGCTCGATAAAACATTGAGTGGATTTTAGTAAGATTGATGAATCATAGTTTCATATCGTTAGATTTGTTAGATCGATAAAAAAATGAATAAGTTTGATTGGGATTGAATAAAATTCAATAAATTTAAGTGAAATCGAGTGAAATTGATGAAAAATTAATATAGTTTGAGTAAGATCGATCAAAATTGAGTGTATTCAAGTCGGTTTGATACAAAGTTGAGTGAATTTTAGTCAGATTGATGAAATCATAGTTTGATATTGTTAGATTGATAAAAAAAATGAATAAGTTTGATCGAGATTAGATAAAATTTAATAAATCTAAGTGAAATCGACTGAAATTGATGAAAAATTGATATAATTTGAGTAAGATTGATCAAAATTGAGTGTATTCAAGTCGGCTTATACAAAATTGAGT